>JASDQU010684238.1:65731-85200 GCA_032191745.1 Picea mariana | reverse complement strand
TAAGATCTTCATATTTTGTAGGAACATGTTTATGACTTTCTTCATGAGCCATACTTGGTGAATGCCTCCTTGAAACTTGCGGTGATTATATATGCTTCATCCTTGAAGGATGAGAACTTGGCTCCACAATTTGACCTTCTCCTCTTGTGAGTTTCAACCTTGTGAGCATCAGAAACAAAACACTTGCAAATAATCAAGTCTTCAAAAACCTATGCTCTGATACCAACTTGATCTAAAAATGAAGAAGACTTGTAATCTTGAAAATATTTGCAAGTAAATTTTATGTGTTAAAAGCAAATGGATCAACTTTGCAACACATCATTAATAGGATTTACTCATTCAAGATGCATATAAAGAACATCATAATCAATGAACAAAAAACACATAACACAGCAAATGATAAAGGAGTTCACCCCTCTCTTGGGCTACATCTCTTGGTCCAGCTTCCAATATATCATTTGTATTATTTGCTCAAAGTGCTCAAAAATGTGCTTTACAATGCTCAAACTACCAAATAGACTGCTCCAATGGCTTGAGAACGTCCAAAAACCCCTAGCTGGGCTTTTTCGACACCTCGTTTGGCCAAAAAATGAAGAAGATAGGATTCCTTGAAGTCTCCTCTTCAAGCTTGCTATCTCTGCATCTACAAATTGCACCCTTGTACATTCAACCTAGCACACATGCTATTTAAAGCGTAAAAACTCGGCACCGAATGCAACCGTGCCAACGGTGTGAACTGTAGGATGGTTATGGGCGCGCCAGCCCCTAACCGCCAAACTCATGGGCACATGGGTCGTCCATACGACCGCGCGCTATCAGAAAAAGGGGCTACGTTCAAAGGTAAATAGCAAGATAACAAGTGGCAGGTCGTTCAACCGTTCAAACCACAAATTAAAACCAAAACGCGCCAACCGTTGCATATGATATGGTCATATGTGAAACCGGGGGCTAGATCTATTTGTATTACAAAACTCCTGCGCACGTGATATGGTATGGTTATATGTATAAAGAAATACGACCGCGGGTCAGGGCTAAGCCCCAGCCCGACCCCCCGCCGTATGCAACATTACACGAATTGAAATATAATACAAAAAATATATCAAATAAGGAACAATGTGTGGCTTGTTGGCAGGGAAGAATTTGCAAAGGATTTGACCGATGGGGAAGGTCTGGGGTTCGAATCCCACATACTCCATATAGTTTTGAACCAATACCCAATACAATGGTGCCATGTGGCAGCCCATGACTGGGCCATGTGGCACTCAACCACAAACCAAAAACTGCCACGTGTCGAAACATGATTCATCCAATTGTCAGTGAATCAGAAACTGCCACATCAGCGTACGGTCTCCGCCACGTCAGCCTGTACGGACTGTACGGACTGCACAGTCAGCGTCCCTTTTTTTCCCTGTTTGACAATTCAAACAGATCACAATATCTCTCGCTCCTGACATCCGTTTGAACCCAAATGAGTTGCGTTGGGTTCGTAATGATGAGGTATACGCTCTCGTCTGATTTGAAGTGATTCTGAGCACTTTGAATTTTTGAGCAAAATTTGATCCCCTGATCATTCAACAATATTATCTAACCAGAAATCTACTATACGCGTAAAAATTTTATTAACTTGTTGTAACCGTGTGATCTCCATAAGATTACACTCCAACTGTCTGATTTGATTTGTAGGGTGGTTGTATTTTAACCTTAATAACCACTCCTGCAACAAATGCAGGAAATCACAGAAAAATACCTCATGCAGGTTGCTAAACACGTATTTGTGAAGATATTTGCGTGATGTTAACTTAGGGTTTCTGTTATCCTTCTACGCAAACTTAAGTTCCTTTGTTTTCAACCATCTTTCAATATCCACCTTTGTTGGATTCCATGGCCTGAACATTCCCTTCTATAATTTCATTCTCCACACATTTCTTCCATGGATCCCATCCACTCAATCCTATGCAGTTCCAACTGACAACATAACCATTTGTTGGTTTAAGTCTCTCACTTCTTGGGCTGACCCAGGTTTGGGTCTCAATAGGTTTCCAAAAAAACCCTCTAAAACTATCGACCCTCCTGGTAAACTGGAAGACAATGTCGCACATATGGTACAGAATGCAGTCTCACCTGAGATAGCTCTATGTGTGACTACAATACCCAAGTGTTTGCAGTATAGGAGTTAGTGGGGATTTGGGAGTGTATTCTATCTTTGTTTATGAATTAAATTTTTTATTGATTCAAGTATTTCTAAGATTCATTCATATTTTTCCTTATTCATGCATGCTAATACATCTAGTTAATAATTCATTCATAAGCTAATCATTGACAGAAAGTAAACATTCAAGAAACATCACACATAACACAAGTTTTACCATGGTTCACCCCCTCTTGGGGTTACGTCCACACATATTTGGCTTCTTTGCTCTTTTATTTAATATGTTGGAAAATATGGTGTTGCGCGCATTACATCTTCAATGATACAATCATGATGAGGTTAAGGAAACTTGATGAGGAAGAATAGAACACACCGGTCTCCTCAACTTGTGACCTAACCTCAACAACTTTCAACAACTTTCTACACCTCAACAACTTTCAACAACAAACAATAACCGAACCCCTAAACCATCATCCAACCCCTAACCTAGACCTCCTAGGTTCTTATTTATACTATTTTAAAGGATTATATCTGTTACAATCCTTATCAAAAACCCTAACCCTATCATGTTTAGGTTTGCCTGCCTCCTCGCCACGTGGCTTCTCCACTTGCATGCTACTTTTCCTTCTTTTTCTACATGCGACTTTCTTGCCACTTATTATGCATGCTCCAAAATTAGGTTTTTACTTAAAAAAATAGGTCTTTCCTAAAAATAGGCCTATGCCCAAAAATTATGAAGGAGATTCCAAAGTTAAGGGAGCTAAGCTTCAAATCTTCATAGCTAAGTTTGAACAATTGAAGATGAAGGAAGATGAAGAAATTACAGCCTACCTTATGTGAGTTGACGAAATAGCTAACCCTATTAAGGGATTGGGAGTAGAATTTGATTAATCAATGGTTGTTCAAAAGGTATTAAGGTCTCTTCCTATGGAATTTGATCCTAAAATATTAGCCCTGGAAGAAAGAGAATATCTCGGTACATTTAGCATGGACGAGCTACATGGAATATTTACATCCTATGAAATGAGAACATAACATGAGAAACTCATCATAAAGGAATAAGATTTCAAGGCATCCAAAAAGAAAAACAAGAAGATGAAGGAAAAGTAAAAACCAGGCTGCAGTTGTAGTGTTGTTTCAGATGAAGATAAAGAGATGGATAACTTCATAAGGAAATTAAAGAAAGGAACTAGTAAGTATAAATGTATGCTTCCATTGAAATGTTTTAATATTGGTAGTATTGGTCATTTTTATTTTAAATTTCCTCATAAGAATAAATATAGTGATGAAGAATAAGATTCTAAAAGGGAAATGAAATATCAAAAGGGAAACAAGAAAAGAAACAATAGGAAATTATTCAAGAAAAGTTTCTACTCAAAGGAGGACAGTTCCTCATTAGACAAGGAGGATAATGATAATGACAATGATTCAGAAAGAGTACTCTTCATGGAAGTAGAAGATGATTTCAAAGAAGAATTCAAAGTCAATATCAGAGAAAAAGAAATCAATGCATTAGAAGAACTTAGGAAAGAAAGAAATAAAAAAAATTCACTCAAGAAAGAGTTAAACATTAAAGAGGGATCTCAGAATTCCAACTCTGAAAAAATCGAGCAGATGATCACGAGTCTAAAAATTCAAATAGACCAATACATAAGAATTGAGGAAGTACTTAGAAGTCAGTTATAATAAAAGGAGAAAACAATTGGAAGCTTGGAACTGGAAATAGTCTCTTTAAGGAAAGATCGTAAGAAGAAAGATATGCAGTAGAAGAGCAACAAAATATTGGATAAGCTGTCAAATACCATCAAATGAAAGATCTGGACTAGGATACAATAAATTAAATAATAAGAAAGGATCAAGCTCGAGGACAACATAATAGGAAGCAAATAAAATAAGTTATGCATAGATTGTCAGAGACTCTATCAAGAAGGAAGATTGCAAGCCCCCAAAAAAGAAAATTCCAGAAATAAAGAAGACGAATTTAGAAGAAGTGCATCACAAAGAAGATCATCTATTCCCAGGTATCAAATATCTTTTATTTTCATTGTTTTAATTGTGATAATTTTGGACATAAAGTTGTAAACTATAGAGTCTATGCCAAGAATAGAAGCAACTATGCAGGGTACTTAAATAATAGTTATCCTAGAATATCTTATGAAGCATACATAAAAAACCAAAACAATTTTGGCTCATTGAGAAATGAAGCATAATGCTACAATTGTAACAATTTTGGACACATAGCTAATAATTGTAGATTGACTATTCCACCCAGGGAACCAATGTAGAACATTAAAAATCATATATCATAACCACAAGAGATATGGAAAAGAAAGGAGAATCAATGCTTGCTTTCTCTACAAGGCCAAAACATAAAAATTGATTGGTACATTGACAGTGGTTTCTCAAAGCAAATGACAGGTGACAAGAACATGTTTCTAACTTTGAAGAAAGAAAGATATGGATCAGTTTCATTTAGCAATAATCATTCAACTAAAATTATAGGTAGAGGAACACTTAATATTGGAAGCAAAAATTCCATGGAAGAAAATATTCTACTGGTAGAAGATATGAACCACAATCTACTGAGTGTAAGTCAAATGTATGTTCAAGGACACACACTTCATTTTGACTCAGAGAAATGTGAAATTAGGAAAGAAGGATGAGGCAAGTTAGTGGACACAACAATAAGGACTTCGAACAACATATATATTATGAATTAAATTGGAAAATAAATTTGTTGCTTGAGAAAGGAAAATGAAATTTGGGTATGGCACAAAAGAATGGGCCACATGAAGTTTGACAAAATTGTCAAAATCAATAGAAAAGAAGCAATAAAAGAAATTCTCTAAATATCAAAGAAAGTGAATACTCTATGTAAGCATTGTCTACAGGGAAAACATACCAGGACCAAGTTCAAATCAAAGGAGTACTCAACGAAAAAATCATTGGAGATTGTACATACTGATCTATGTGGACCAACAAGAAAAAAGGGATTAAATGGTTAAAAATACTTCATGCTACTTATTGATGACTACACAAGAATGAGTGAAGTTTGTTTTCTCAAGAAGAAGTCAAAGGCATTCAAAAACTTCAATATATACAAAGATATGGATGAAGCAAAGACAGACTTGAACATCAGATGTTTGAGATCAGACAATGGTGGAGAGTTTACATCGAAATAATTCATGGATTTTTGTGGTGAACATGGAATGAAAAGATAGTTCTCAGCAACCATGAAACCTTAGAAAAACAGAGTCCCTGAAAGAAATAAAAAAACAATACAAGAAATGGCCAGAACCATATTGAAAGATTCAAAGTTGGGTGACATATTTTGGGCACAGGAAGTACATACATCAGTTCATATTCAGAATAGAGGAATGCTCAGAAGTAATAGTGATAAGACTCTCTATGAGATATGGAAAGGAAGACCAAAAAATGTGAATCATTTTAGAGTATTTGGGAGAAAGTGTTATATCAAAAGAGAAGATAGGATTGGAAAATTTGACTCTCGAGTTGAAAAAGGAATATTTTTCGGGTACTCAAGCAAGAGAAAGGCATACATATGTTTCAATATGAGACTCGGAAAAATAGTGGAAAGAATAAATGTACAAATTGATGAGACAAGTGTATGAAATCCCAAAGAATAAAGAAAATAAACAATAGACCGGGAAGGAGAAGAGGATTTGAAAGAAGAAGTAGAAGAAGCGAAAGCAGAAGAAGAAGAAGAAGAAGAAGAGAAGCTAGAAGCAGAGCAAGAGTAATATTACCAACAAAATATTTAGATATCTCCCAAAACTCTTAGATGGTGAGTGCAAAAAAATCATCCACCAAAATAGATCATTGGGAATAAAGATGCAGGAATTGAAACCCGAAGAAAATTACGGTCACCAGTAAAGACATCTAGCACTATTGTCCACAGTTGAACCCAATAGTTTTGAAGAAGGAAACACATATGACCACTAGATCAAAGATATGGAAGAAGAACTAGATCAGATAGAGAAGAATGAAACATGGGAACTTGTTCCAAGGCCTAAGAATAAGAACGTGATTGACACAAAATGGGTATTCAGAAACAAGTTGAATGAGGATGGAAAGGTAACTAGGGATAATGCAAGGTTAGTATGCAAGGGATATGCTTAGATTGAAGAAAATATTTCCCCAGTTGCCAGAATGGAAGTAGTTAGATTGATCTTGGCTTATGCATGTTCTAAGAAAATAAAAGTATATAAGATGGATGTAAAATCATCCTTCCTAAACGGAGAACTAGAAGAAGAAGTCTACATAGAACAACCAGAAGGATTTCTATTGTCATAAAAGGAAGATTATGTTTGCAGATTGAAGAAGGCAATGTATGGAACCAAACAAGCCCCCAGAGAATGGTACTCAAGATTGGACATGCATCTACAACATAAAGGTTTCGGAAAAGGAAATGTATAAATAAATCTCTACACAAAGGTAAATCAAGATATTATATTGATAATTGAAGTTTATATCGATAACATTATTTTTTGAAGTGATGATGACAGGACGAGTTAAATATTTTCTAAAAACATGTAGAATGAATTCGAAATGTTATTACTTGGTTAATTGTATTTATTTTTGGGACTCTGCATATGTCAGCAAGATAAAGGAATTTTCATCTCCTGGACCAAGTATATCAAAAAAATGTTAAACAAGTTTGGAATGGTAGATTGCAATCCTATAAGTACTCCCATGCAAACTAGTTTCAAATTGAGCAAAGATGATAAATCCATGGATGCAGATCAGAGAATTTATAGATAGATGATTAGAAGTTTAATATATGTGAAAGCATCAAGACCGTATGTGATGAAAGCAGTTGGGTAGGTGGAAAGATTTCAAGCAACACTGAAGGAAACACATGTTATGGAAGTAAAGAGAATATTCATATATATCAAAGCAATAGAAGACTATGTGATCCAGATTATATTCGGAACGAAATGAAAGAAAGTATATTACAATGAAATACACATAAATATTTCTAGAAACAAAGAAATACAACAATACATGATTTGTATTAATGAAATAAAAGTACAAAGACTGTAAATATACAGAGTTTAAGGCTCGCTAGAATGGTTGCAAAAGAAGAGATGTGATGGCTACGCTCATTTGTAAGAAGATGAGTACTATGAGGCTCTAAAGGCCTTTTTCCAATAAACATGAATGAAAAAACCATAGACATCCAAAAACCTAACGCTAGGAGATGAAGCACCAAAAGTCATGTGAGCCCTATTGGGGTAAGTTAGTACATCAACTTCCCGGGGTCGTAACTTTTGCATACGATCTACATTTTAGGTGTGTGATAGCCCATTGGAAAGGTATTTTTGAGAACTACACATTATTATATCAAAATATGACTCCATCAATAGTTTGAATGTTGCAAGCCCAAAAAATATTATCTAGGGCCAAAAAATGACCCCAAAAGTACAAAAAGATGTACTGAGATGAAAATTGCCAAAATAGGCCAGTTGGATTAGATGGGTGGCCACCAATATCCACCTGGATGTTGTGTAGGGATTCAAGACAACCTAAGAAGTGAAAACCCCATAATTACAAAGAAGTGTATCCATTAAAAAGAAATGTGTTGAACTTAAAATTGTTAAGATGAGCCAGTTGGAAATTGGAACAAGTGGGTGGACACCAATATCCACCTGGATCAATATGGATTATGGTATCCAAAATGGAATTATCTATCTCTAGTTGCATTCACAGATGCAGATTGGGCAGGAAGTGTTGATGATAGAAGAAGTACAAGTGGAGAAACATTCTACTTGGTTGATTTTCTGGTATCCTGGTTGAGTAAGAAACAATATTCAATATCATTTTCCATAGAAAAAATAGAGTATATTGCAGTAACATCATGTTGTGCACATGTTCTAACTTTGCAGGACATACAGGTGGAATATGATGAACCTATTCCATTATTTTCTTATAACAACAGTGATATAAGTATCTCTAAGAATCTAAAGATTCATTCCAAGATGAAACACATTACGATCAAGTTTCACTGTCTATGGAAAAATTTACAGAGAATAACATCAAGGTAGAGTATGTTGGGAAAAAATAACAGATTGTGGATATCTTCACCAAACCTCTTTCAAGGGAGAATTTTGAGTATTTTTGATAGAAACTAGGAGTAGTTTCATCCCCACCGTGATATACATGGAAGTTGACACAGTACGACAAGGGGAGAGAAGAAGTAATGATGAAATACTTGAATGTTTTTTGAATTCTTTGTATATCATAGATTTACATGAGCAAGAACCATGAAGAGAAACATCAGTAGAGATTAGAGGCTTACAGACAGGGAGAGCATTCCTAAGGAGAAGTCACCCTTTACCATTGATGTCAAAGGGGGAGAGAAAAATAGAGGCATGGAAATGAATAGAAGAGGCATGAAGACAGGGGGAGCCAACATGAGCATGAGTGTTTTCCATCAGTGCTAAAGGGGGATATTGTTGAAAGATTGGTTGTCATTGAATTATTGAAAGATTGATTGTCATTTATGTCAACCCTTGAACATGAAGTTAACAAGTTTCATGTGAAGTTAAAAATTTTCATGTCAGTTGCATGTCATTAACAAGACATTATGAGTTGGCCCTAAATTAGGAAAAAGGTAAATTCTCGAAGAAAAAAACCCAACTAATTTTAGAAAATTATTGGATGAATCTAAAATTGACAAATAAATTAGAGATAACTAGAGTGATACTATTCGTCAATTCGATTTTCTAAATACATGCATAAATGAAAAGATAACTGATAATTAAAAATTAAAAAAAAACATGCAAAAACACTAAAACTCAAATTTGAGGCACCATATGAAGGAATTTGTCTCCCGAAAAGTGTCGAAACAGATTCTAATCAAATAGATAAGATCAACATAGAAGTAAACTCTTTAAGAATGTTGGCCCTCAACCAAGTTTTTGGAGAACGTTGATCATGTTTGACCATTTTTGGGACTTCGACAGGCTGATCGAAGACAAAGTGCCTAGGTGAAGTGGAGATCGTAGGATCTTTCCCTTTTTGCAGGATTTTTGGGTTTTAGGGTTTATGTAACGGGTATGGGATGTCAGCCCATGGGTTTACCCATGCTTAGGCCCTTTTTGTAATGTATAAATAAGTATCTAGGTGATGTAAGAAAGAGCCGATGGCTTAGTGATAATGTTAGCTATGTGCAAGAAGATGTGTTAAGGCTTGCAGATCTAAGTGCAAACGTTTTGCAAGTGTTTTGTGCACAGACTATGTAAGGCTTTGTGCTTTGATATAACTTGGGGAAGGAGGGTCTAGTGAGGTGCACATAGATATCCTGTCCTATGCGGAGTTGGCTTTGTAACTTGGTGTTGGTAAGGAGATTGAAGAGACTAATAAAGAAGAAGAAGAGTTGGTGGGCGTAGTCCCACACTGGGGTGAACCATGTATATCTTGTGTCGATGTGCTTTGTGCTATGTTTTTTATGCTGTTTATGTATTTAATTTATTAATCCATTGATACTCAAGTGATTTATGTATGAATGAATGCTAGATCTACTCTGATGCTATGTGCTACTGGTTAGATATGCTTACATCTTGGGTAATACTGCACTGCTTTGTAACAAGGGTTTGACTTGCGATCTGAATAAGGGTTAGAAGATTAATGAATGTTAATTTCTAAGTGATCTGTTAAGTATTTTGATCACAAATATGTGTCCCAGCTAGGTTATAGACACTTGAGTCCTACAACCCCCCTACCTCTACCTCGGGTGAGACTTCATCTGCTTCACAAGTGTTGCCGAAAGGACCAATAGTTAGGGTTTTGTTGGTGCGTTGTTGAAACGTTGAACCCTGGGTCTACCCCTGTGCCAAAAAATGGTTTCGTTGCCGAGACCTGAAACTATGATTGCTCGGAACTGAAGAAAAGAGAAAGCTCTATGCGTAGATCTATTGTTGTAGTGTGTAGTATTATACTTGACTTACTAAGAGAAGGAAGCCCGATTTGAAGAAAGAGGTAATATCTTAAATCTTTGTGCTCTGGTAAAGGTAAGATAAGTGGAAATTTTTGCTTCAAAATTATGGATCTAGGTATGTTTGATAGATTTGGTCCTAGTCTCAAAAATAGGGCATAACTAGAAGAAAGAAGATTTGATATGAACAAATCTGATAGAAATAGTGAAAGATATGCTATTCCTATGCATATAAAGAATTTTTGGACTAACAAGTGGATGCAGGACCCTAGAAATAATTTTTGCAGATTGCAGGTCCATCACTGTGATCCCAATGTGCAGTACAAGAAAGGTTGGGAATCATTTAAGAGAAAGAGAGAATTGACACTTTGCTATAGTTGCAGAAGATTGAGACATATTTCTAAGGAATGCCCTGGTAGAGGTCCTATTTGTATTTGTTGTAAATCTATTGATCATGAGGTTTTGAATTGCCCTAGAATGATTGCTAAAGTTGAGAAGATGAACTTGAGACAAGCAAACCATGAAGAAGGTCAAGAAACTAAGGATATGTTAGCGAATCAGACAAAATCAAAGACTATGTTATTACAACTGAAAGAAACATTGAATGATCATAGAGACATCACTTTACCAGAGATCTTAAAAGAAAAGCAATGCATAGAAACAAGAATAGGAGACTTCAACATAGAATGTGTCTTGGATGAGGAAACACAGGTGAACATTATGACAGAAAGTGAATTTTGGGAAAGCCTGCTATGATTCCTTCATTAGAAGGGATTGGCTTGTTTAAAGGAAAGATAATAACCCTATGTGGAAGACTTACTCATGTACCTATGATTGCCCATGGAGCACTGAATGAAGAAGAATTTGAGGTCATTAAGTTTGTTGAGAACAACGCTCCTTTTGCACTTTTGTTAGGAAAGACCCGGATTGAGAAAGATCAGATCTAAATGAAAGAAGATGAGGAAGCCATAGAACAAAAAAAACAAGAATTAAGGGACTTCATAGCTGAGAAAATAGAGAGACTAGTACAAGAAAAATAATAAGAGGACTTAACTGTCGAAGTTGAAAGAACACAAGAAAGCTTAAAGAACCTATCCATGCAGGAGAAAAGAGACCCTACCCTAGAAGTAGTAAGAGAAGAGATATTCCATGCAAAAATTTTGAGAGAACATTAGCAGTGTGAAGTTACTATGCTAAAAGAAGATAAGAGTATGAATGGAAATAGGAATCCAGAAAATCAGATCACAGGAAAGAAGGCCAGAAAGCTTACTAAGAAGAAAGAAAAGTTAGAAAAATCGCAGGAAGCTCCAGAGAGGAATTCGCAGAAGGAAGGCTTGCATAAATTGAACATTGCCGGAATAGTAGAACAACGCAAACTGGTAGATGTCCATGACGAAGCTATATGACTGTTGGAGGCGTCCCAACCATTAGAATGATGCTCCAAAATGGCTAGAAACATAGTTATTGTGGAAAAGATCGCCATTGGACTGTTGGGACCGCGCCATAATGGATGGAATCATATTTATTAAGGCATTTCGACCCATTGGAGGAATCCATTATGATGTTGTTTATTTAATCCGTCAAATGCCTCACTGAGGAAACTTTTGCAAATTGTGATTATCTGAGCTAATAGAGAACTGATTTCTATCGTGCTATGATTTTGAGACCTCACCACCCATTTTCCTTACCTTGAGCATCCGTTTTCCTACCCAAGATAATTGACAGTGACCTTGTATGTCAGGCGGACGTAGCACAGTAGAGAAGTTTGTGGAGGTGATCCTAATAGACCTTATGGATGAGAAGGTCATGTCTGTAGGAGTACATGCCTCATCGACGACTAGATTGCAAGCATCTCCCTCGAATTCACGTCGATCTAGTTGATCTAGACCATCCTAAACCGCGATTAAGAAGAGAAGCAAGAACCATAATGACCTGACGAATGTGGAGCTCATCCCATCAGTATTTCCTAAATACATCCCACCTATGGATAGCACGATTAGTTTTGACGGTGTCCTAAGATATTTCGAATACACACTCATCATTGTGTACCTCCCAAAGGGAATATGCACAGTAGGACTGCAACTAGGATTGATCCCTGATCTTAAGATCAACGAATTTAACCTGGGAGATAGAAAGAATTATGCGATGCTTGCACCACATAGGTACTTGAAAAAGAAAACGGGGAAGAAGCTGAAGATAGTCTCCCAGCCATGGATCAAGGAGATTGCAAGGTCCAACATCCATAACGTAATGAAGATACCCCACTTCGGCAGACATCGGGAGGTTAACAAATGCATTAAAATCCTTTTGTCATGATACCATGGAGGTTATCTCTGGTTGGATAGACATGTGACTGTGGATCCGATGCTGATCCACATGGTCACTGGATTGAGCATGCGGGGACCAGACCCTCACCAATTCTATCCAGGGAAGGATGAAGATCACACCCTAGTGCAACGAATAAAGGAAACATATGGCGATGTGGAGAAGGGGAAGCGAGGCTACAAGGTAGCCCTCCATCCAAGATGGTAGTGTGTCTAGCTTGTCAGTTGATCGCTGGTAATCTCGTCAGGAGGAACATACCAATGCAAGTCACAGGGTTTATCGTTGAACTTACAGGGAAGTGTGTTGAAGGGATGCAGATGAAATGGGCGAGATACCTCGTCAACGAGTTAGAGAAGGACTGCCGCAAAGCACAGGACCAAGGCTATGAATTCCACTTTAGCTGGTTACTCATACTCATAGAATTTGTCACTTGGGAGATGCAAGAGGGAGCAACATTCCCTGAAGTTGAGCCATCTGAACCACTAGCCGCGAGGTTCACCACCTTGTGGTATTCAAGTGATATGGAGAAGAAGTGGCAGTCGAACATTTTCTTCCACATTTACTACTTACAACTCACATGGGCCATTGAATCCTTCCCCCATATGACACTGAACACACTCCATAGGTTCAAGCCACTTGTGATGTTCCACGAAGATTGACACTTCATATATATCACTACAGGCAGGGATGAAAACAAGGAGGAGATGTAGTCGTATTATAATTTGACTGAGGAAGATATGGAGGAGATAACCAAGGAATGGCCTGCATAATTCTTTGTACCAGTTGGAGATGCAGAACTCTCCGAACCTGACCTCATCGAAAGTCTCGTGGTCACCAAGACTGAGTGTGATGAACTGAGCACTGCTAGGAAGAAGAAGAAAAAGGAAGAAGTTCAGGAAATAAACAACGCATCAGAGGAAACTGCGCCTGACTCACCTGGAGGAGGAGGAGGTGATGAAGTAAATCAAGAAGAGGGAGGAGAAGAAGACAAGCAAGAAGAGGGCGAAGTGACACTGTCGAAGGATCCCCTTATAGAGGCTGAGATGTCAAAGAAAAGGAGTGTTTCTCTAAAGAAACCCTCAGTGCAAAAGAATTCACCCTATGTGGTCACTAGGACTGAGTGTGATGGACTGAGCACCGCTAGGAAGAAGAAGAAAAAGGAAGAAGTTCAGGAAATAAACAACGCATCGGAGGAAACTGCGCCTGACTCACCTGGAGGAGGAGGAGGTGATGAAGTAAATCAAGAAGAGGGAGGAGAAGAAGACAAGCAAGAAGAGGGTGAAGTGACACTGTCGAAGGATCCCCTTATAGAGGCCGAGATGTCAAAGAAAAGGAATGTTTCTCTAAAGAAACCCTCAGTGCAGAAGAATTCATGAGCCAATAAGCCTCAGTCAAAAAATGTGCTCATATTGGATGATATTGACCTCATCATCGCAACTGTAGCAAATTCTTCAGAGGATATTTTGCAGCGAAATGAAGCAAAGAAGAAGACAATGTATGATAGAATCAAGGTGGAGCTGAAGGGGGTACAACAAGCTCTCTATTTGAGTCACGTAGTGTCTATTGTGTCGTCATCATTAGAAGTTGTAGAGTTGGGGGATGAGCCCACCGAATACACATAATAACAAATGTGACAAAGGCTCGCCTTTGACGTGTACAAAAAGAAAAAGAGAAGGCCACAAAGGCCTTGAGGCAAGCAAAGGAGGAATCCCTAGAGAAACATCAGGTTGTGCAACAAGAGGAAGATGACCTTAGAGAGAATTTTGAAGAGGACAAAGAAAATATCCATAAATAAAAAGAACAACTGCTCGCGGAGCAGATTGGGGTTAGAGAAGCAGTAAATAGAGCACTTCGCTCTGTGCCAGGATTGGCTCATATGGAAGAAGAGATAGTTGAAAGCTAATTGGGTAAGCTTGCTAAAGCCATTCAACAACTTCAATCAAGATTAGCAGATATGGAACTGCAAGCAGTGCCGAGCACTACGTAAGAAGTGTGATATCAAAGGGAAGAAACTGCCAGGAGCACAATCAAAAGAATCAAGTCATTGGCCTTAGAATGTAAAAAATTAAGTAACCAAAGTGCATAGACCTATGAGTGCCTTGCAGAAGACCCAGAGCTAAGGATATTGGAGGCATAAGTCCAAGAGGCAAAGCAGTAGGCGTCGACAATGCAAGCACAATTGAAGCAACTTATAGACGTTGAAAAATATGAAGAGATCGTAGGAGCATCGCGCAGTTCAACAACAGGTCATTGCTATCCAGAGCAGAGTGATGGAGGTGACATAGTGACTCTAGCCGGTGTAGGACAAAGCCTTCACCCTCTTTGAAGAGATTGAGGGACAAGGATCATAGTTGGAACAGGTGGTCACCACAGTGGAACAACGCCTGGAAGAGCCTGTCACCAAGCAAGTCATTCAGGAGTTCTTCGAGTAGGAGGCTTTGGCGAAGCAGCAAGTCAAGGCAGCTCGAGCCAAGATTGAGGCCTTCAAAGTAGTGTTGCCCAGATCATAAGGACTCGAGATGAGTCACAATAGAGTGTTGGGGGCCTGTTGTCCCTCGAACAATTTTTGGGAGAACGTTGGTCGTGTTTATGCATTTTTGGGACTTCCACATGCTGATCGAAGAAGGAGCGCCCAAGCGAAGCAGAGATCGTGGGATCTCGCCCTTTTTACAAGATTTTTGGGTTTTAGGGTTTATGTAATGGGTATGGGATGTCGGTCCATGGGTTTACCCATGTTTAGGCCCTTTTTGTAATGTATAAATAAGTATCTAGGTGATGGAAGAAAGAGTTGATGGCTTAGTGCTAATGTTAGCTATGTGCAAGAAGATGTGTTAAGGCTTGGAGAGCTAAGTGAAAATGCTTTGTAAGTGATTTTTGCATAGACTGTGTAAGGCTTTGTGCTTTGATATAACTCGGGGAAGGAGGATCTTGCAAGGTGCATGAAGATCTCCTGTCCTATGCAGAGTTGGCTTTGTAGCTTGGTGTTGGTAAGGATATTGAAGAGACTAATAAAGAAGAAGACGAGTTGATGGACGTAGCCCCACACTAGGGTGAACCACGTATATCCTATGTCGATGTGATTTGTGCTATGTTTTTTATGCTGCTTATGTATTTAATTTCTTAATACATTGATGCTCAAGTGCTTGATGTATGAATGAATGTTAGATCTACTTTGATGCTATGTGCTATTGGTTAGATCTGCTTAGATCTTGGGTAATACTGTGTTGCTCTGTAACAAGGGTTTGACCTGTGATGTGAATAAGGGTTAGAAGACTAATGAATGTTAATTTCTAAGTGCTCTGTTAAGTATTGTGATCACGGATTTGTGTCCTAGCTAGGTTGTAGACACTTGAGTCCTACAACCCCACTGCCTCTACCTCAGGTGAGACTTCATTTTCTTCGTAGGTGTTACCAAAAGGGTTGGTAGTTAGGGTTTTTTTGGTGTTTTGTTGAAGCGTTGAACCCTGGGTCTACCCCTATGCCAACAGAGACACTACTCCCTATAAAATTTCATCCCAATCAGATAATCGAGTCAAAATTTATGACTCTCGAAAATACCTTCATTTTTTAATGAGATCCTCATTGGAAACACATAAATACAGAGAAGATTCAATTGAATATTTTTGTGTGAATATAAATTGGAGGATTTGAGGCACTCAGACAGAGGAAGAAAAGTTCAGGGAAGGGAGAGTTTTATAGGATCCAAGTGTACGGAATAAATATTACTGCAACAATGTCTTTGAGGTAATCTGTGAGTTGCAGAAGGGAAAAGTGTGGACATCAACGAGTAGGTAGTGTACAAGTCGCGGATCAAAGATATAATCCACCAGGTCAGCTATTTATTGAATTATTTATGAGATATCAATATTAGTAGCAGGAACATAAATATCATAAACAACAACATCGACATGATCAATTACAGTGACAGATGTAGTGACATATTTGTCGACATTTATATTTCAGGGTGACTGGACGGGGAAAATAAATGGAGTTGTATCCTTCTTCTAGTTGGAGTTAGTAAATTAGGGAGTTGAATCTTCCTTCAGGTTGCAACCTATAAATAGGGGGTTGGATCCTCCTTCCAATTGTAGCTAGAGAAATAGGAAGTTGGTGCTTCCAATGAATGCACTCTTTGATAAATAAGAAAATAATTTTGTGGTTTTCTCGCGCATTGGGTTTCCACGTAAAATTCTGGTGTATTGTGTTTATGTGATGTTTATGCATTGAATTATGGTGATGATGATATATTGAATGCTAATGAGAAACTATTGAACATTATTGGAGGTTTTATATTGTGACTAAAAATACTAATTATGCTCATACTGATTCACCCCCCCTCTCTCAGTATTCCAACAATAGGGGAACTGTTCTATAATGGAAACATCCTTCTATTCTAAAAAAATTTATCTATGCACCATGCGACCAATTATTTAAAGTAAAACACTTCAGGAACACAACCAACATGATCTATTCCCGACGTCCAAATTTTATAATTATATTTGTTTGGAAATGTTGCATAATACCAATAGGACCTTAACCAATTGATAATTATGGTATTCTCTGGCGAATAGATTCAAAATATCTCTGCAGAATTATTGTTTTCTCTTGGCCATATTATCTAGGTTGATGAAATTCCTTGTAACACTTCTTAGAACAATGATAAGATCTTATTTGATAATAATAATTAAGTTCTATCTTCGATGGATGAATTAATAAAAATTAAATGTAATTGCCTTGAGAAATATGTCATTTAATAATGACCTTTTATAAATTCAATTTAGAAGTTGATTCCATAGAATAGGTATTAAATATAACTCAAGAAGTGTGAAAGAAATAGGACACATCATGGTGGGGAGTCAAGGATAGAAGAAATATTTAAATGAGTCCGCGAGGTCGTGAGTCCGTGAAATGGTTAAGTGTTGGTATTTATCCGTCGGACTTGTATGATGGATTGGTAAAGAGTTATGAGTTCGAAATTCCATGATTCTACGAGTCCATGATAAAATAAAAATACACTAAGTGTTGGCAACAGGCTTGTGAAAGAATAAAATATGCATCTGTGAGTTCGCCACCCGCGAACCCACCAAGATAGAAAAGTGACTAAGTATTATACAATATGTAGGCCACGAAAAAGAGAAGTGTGTATTGTATGATGCAAAATTCTTGTGGGATCACAAAAAAATTGAAGTATGGAAGAGTGAAAGAAAAGAAATGCATGGGGTTCAACAATGTCTTGCTTGGTGAAACCCTAAGAGAGGAGCATAAGTTCTTACTCCTCTCACAAGGTTAATTTTGTCCAAAATTTGTGAAGGAATCCTTACTAGGGTTATATTTCTAAAGCCATAAATTGCTAGAACTTTAGGATTTTATCCCTATAAATTTGTTTTAATTTAATTGGAGCATAAATAAGGGATAAACATTTTCTAGAACCCAAAAGTGCTTGCACGCTAGCAATCCTTCTCTTTAAGGTTTTAATCCTAAGGCCCTAATGTGATAACACTGTTGGATCAGGTTTTCATTGATGCCAAAGGTTTAATTAATTGATGCCAAGGTATTGATGTCAAGTGATTGATTGATGCCAAAGGATGATCGATTGATTGATGTCAAGGAATTGGTTGACACCAAATTATGATTGAATGTATACATATTTTATCATAGTATATTGATGGATCAATGAGTTGTCATTGATACATGATGCATAGATGAAGATGAATCAATGATTTTTCATTGATACATGTTGATGAAGATGGATCGATTTATATATTATGCAAAGATGAATCATTAATGTCTTATCATGGTTGATAAGGTGTACAAATGTATGAACTCCAAAGTGGTCCCCTTATGGTGAATCCCTCATAAGAAGACACTTTGCGGTTGAATTGTCCTTGAAGTATAGTTGGAGAACCCATGCTTATATGTGGAATAATAAGATGAAGATCAGTGAAGTTGTTAGTGAAACTATCCTATATGGATAGTGCTTTTCATGCCATTTCTGGTGGTATGTGGAATGTCACATAAATCCTCATGGTTTGAGAGTTATGGCCCCACAAAGATGAAGGACTCTTTTGGCTTGAAGCCCCAAGAGGTAAAAGAAGTCAAAATGATTGAAAAGAAGAAATTATTATTTAAATGTTAAAGTGAGGTGACAAAGTCAAGGATGAATATTTAATGATAAAGAAATGGAGAAATTTCTATTTATGGAAACTGGTTAACCCTAAAATGAGGAAAATAGGTTAAGTGACCTAGAAATGAGTTAAGTAACCTAGAAATGGGTTAAGTGGCCTAGAAGTGGGTTAAGTGACCTAGAAGATGCTTCTAAGGAAACTACTTGGAAAGTATAAATAAGAAGAAAGGGTCTCTTATGCATTTGTATCTTGTGTGTATCTCTTGTGCATATCTTGAAGATCTATTCTGAGAGAGATATTGAGTGGAGGATCTCATGGACGCATCAAATTTTATGTAAGTCTAAGGTCTTGACGGTGTAGTCGGTGTGTCCAACAATTGGAATCAGAGTAGGCCTTCACTATAAGCCTTAACAAGCTTGGAGGAGATCCATAGACACACAAATGGATGATGAAGTTCCAATCCTTGATGAGAAAAAATATTCTACTTGGAGAATAGAAATGAGAGTGCATTTGAAAGAGATGGGAGTAGGTATTTGGAAGGAAGCCATTGGTGGATCAGTTTCATTGAAGAACAAGTCAAAGTTTGCAGCTCAAAGAGAAGGAAATAAGAATGATGCATTGTCTCTCAAGACCATTCTTAGTGGACTCTCAAGCCCTATCAAAGAGATCATGGGAAAATGCACTTCTGCCAAGGATCTATAACTAAAGCTAAAGGAGACATAGCAAAGCAAGAAGGAAAATTTTGAAGACCACTCCATCAAGATCATTAAAGGTAAATAATCTCCCAAAAATCTTGATTGCATTATTTTTAAATGTGATGATGTTGGCAAGGAAGAAGATCTTGAAGACAATTCAAATAAAGGCAAAGAATCATGTGACGATGTTGGCAAAGAGGAAGATCTTGAAGACATTT
>JASDQU010684238.1:48994-62824 GCA_032191745.1 Picea mariana | reverse complement strand
CTTGCAAATAATCAAGTCTTCAAAAACCTATGCTCTGATACCAACTTGATCTAAAAATGAAGAAGACTTGTAATCTTGAAAATATTTGCAAGTAAGTTTTATGTGTTAAAAGCAAATGGATCAACTTTGCAACACATCATTAATAGGATTTACTCATTCAAGATGCATATACACAACATCATAATCAATGAACAGAAAACACATAACACAACAAATGATAAAGGAGTTCACCCCTCTCTTGGGCTACATCTCCTGGTCCAACTTCCAATATATCATTTGTATTATTTTCTCAAAGTGCTCAAAAATGTGCTTTACAATGCTCAAACTGCTAAATAGACTGCTCCAATGGCTTCAGAACGTCCAAAAACCCCTAGTTGGGTTTTTTCGACACCTCGTTTGGCCAAAAAACGAAGAAGATAGGATTCCTTGAAGTCTCCTCTTCAAGCTTGCTGTCTCTGCATCTACAAATTGCACCCTTTTCATTCAACCTAGCACACACGCTATTTAAAGCGTAAAAACCCGGCACCGAACGCAACCGTGCCAACGGTGTGAACTGTAGGACGGTTATGGGCGTGCCAGCCCCTAACCACCAAACTCGTGGGCACATGGGTCGTCCATACGACCGCGCGCTATCAGAAAAAGGGGCTACGTTCAAAGGAAAATAGCAAGATAACAAGTGGCGGGTCATTCAACCGTTCAAACCACAAATTAAAACCAAAACGCGCCAACCGTTGCATATGATATGGTCATATGTGAAACCGGGGCCTAGCTCTATTTGTATTACAAAAATCCCACGTGCGTGATATGGTATGGTCATATGTATAAAGCAATACGACCGCGGGTCGGGGATAAGCCCCGGCCCGACCCCCCGTCATATGCAACATTACACGAATTCAAATACAATACAACACATATATCAAATAAGGAACAATGGGTGGCCCGTTGGCAGGGCAGAATTTTCAAAGGATTTGACCGATGGGGAAGGTCTAGGGTTCAAATCCCACGGACTCCATATAGTTTTGAACCAATACCCAATACAATGGTGCCATGTGGCACTCAACCACAAACCAAAAACTGCCACATGTCAAAACATGATTCGTCCAACTGTCATCGAATCTGAAACTACCACGTCATTGTACGGTCTCTGCCACATCATCTTGTATGGACTGTACGGACTACACAGTCAACGTCCCTTTTTTTGCCTATTTGATAATTCGAACAGATCGCAATATCTCTCACTCCCGACATCCGTTTGAACCCAAATGAGTTGCGTTGGGTTTGTAATGATGAGGCCTACTCTCTCATCCGATTTGAAGTGATTCCGATCACTTTGAATTTTTGAGCAAAATTTGATCCCCTGATCATTCAATAATATTATCTAACCAGAAATCTACTATACGCGTAAATTTTTTATTAACTTGTTGTAACCGTGTGATATCCATAAGATTCCACTCCAAATGTATGATTTGATTTGTAGGGTGGTTGTATTTTAACCTTAATAACCACTCCTGCAACAAATGCAGGACATCACAAAAAAATACCTCATGCAGGTTGCTAAACACGTATTTGTGAAGATATTTGCGTGATGTTAACTTAGGGTTTTTGTTATCCATCTACGCAAACTTAAGTTCCTTTGTTTTCAACCATCTTTCAATATCTGCCTTTGTTGGATTCTATGGCCTAAACATTCCCTTCTATAATTTCATTCTCCACACATTTCTTCCATGGATCCCATCCACTCAATCCTATGCAGTTCCAACTAACAACATAACCATTTGTTGGTTTAAGTCTCTCACTTCTTGGGCTGACCCAGGTTTGGGTCTCAACAGGTTTCCAAAAAAACCCTCTAAAACTATCGGCCTTCCTGGTAAACTGGAAGGCAATGTCGCACATATGGTACATAATGCAATGTCACCTGAGATAGCTCTATGTGTGACTGCAATACCCAAGTGTTTGTAGTCTAGGAATTAGTAGGGATCTGGGAGTGTATTCTATCTTTGTTTATGAATTAAAATTTTTATTGATTCAAGTATTTCTAAGATTCATTCATATTTTTCCTTATTCATGCATGCTAATACATCTAGTTAATAATTCATTCATAAGCTAATCATTGACAGAAAGTAAACATTCAAGAAACATCACACATAACACAAGTTTTACCATGGTTCACCCCCTCTTGGGGTTACGTCCAAAAATATTTGGCTTCTTTGCTCTTTTATTTAATATGTTGGAAAATATGTTGTTGCGTGCATTACATCTTCAATGATACAATCATGATGAGGTTAAGGAAACTTGATGAGGAAGAATAGATCACACCGGTCTCCTCAACTTGTGACCTAACCTCAACAAATTTCAACAACTTTCTACACCTCAACAACTTTCAACAACAAACAATAACCGAACCCCTAAACCATCATCCAACCCCTAACGTAGACCTCCTATGTTCTTATTTATACTATTTTAAAGGATTATATCTGTTACAATCCTTATCAAAAACCCTAACCCTATCATGTTTAGGTTTGCCTGCCTCCTCGCCACATGGCTTCTCCACTTGCATGCTACTTTTCCTTCTTTTTCTACATGCGACTTTCTTGCCACTTATTACGCATGCTCCAAAATTAGGTTTTTCCTTACAAAAATAGGTCTTTCCTAAAAATAGGCTTATGCCCAAAAATTATGAAGGAGATTCCAAAGTTAAGGGAGCTAAGATTCAAATCTTCATAGCTAAGTTTGAACAATTGAAGATGAAGAAATTACAGCCTACCTTATGTGAGTTGATGAAATAGCTATCCCTATTAAGGGATTGGGGGTAGAATTTTATTAATCAATGGTTGTTCAAAAGGTATTAAGGTCTCTTCCTATGGGATTTGATCCTAAAATATTAGCCCTGGAAGAAAGAGAAGATCTTGGTACATTTAGCATGGACGAGCTGCATGGAATATTTACATCCTATGAAATGAGAACATAACATGAGAAACTCATCATAAGGGAATAAGATTTCAAGGCATCCAAAAAGAAAAACAAGAAGATGAAGGAAAAGTAAAAACCAGGTTGCAGTTGTAGTGTTGATTCAGATGAAGATAAAGAGATGGATAACTTCATAAGGAAATTAAAGAAAGGAACTAGCAAGTATAAATGTATGCTTCCATTGAAATGTTTTAATATTAGTAGTATTGGTCATTTTTATTTTAAATTTCCTCATAAGAATAAAGATAGTGATGAAGAAGAAGATTCTAAAAGGGAAATGAAATATCAAAAGGGAAACAAGAGAAGAAACAATAGGAAATTATTCAAGAAAAGTTTCTACTCAAAGGAGGACAGTTCCTCATTAGACAAGGAGGATAATGATAGTGACAATGATTCAAAAAGAGTACTCTTCATGGAAGTAGAAGATGATTTCAAAGAAGAAGTCAAAGTCAATATCAGAGAAAAAGAAATCAATGCATTAGAAGAACTTAGGAAAGAAAGAAATAAAAAAAATTCACTCAAGGAAGAGTTAAACATTAAAGAGGGATCTCAGAATTCCAACTCTGAAGAAATCGAGCAGATGATCACGAGTCTAAAAATTCAAATAGACCAATACATAAGAATTGAGGAAGTACTTAGAAGTCAGTTATAATAAAAGGAGAAAAAAATTGGAAGATTGGAACTAGAAATAGTCTCTTTAAGGAAAGATCATAAGAAGAAAGATATGCAGCAGAAGAGCAACAAAATATTGGATAAGCTGTCAAATACCATCAAATGAAAGATCTAGACTGGGATACAATATATTAAATAATAAGAAAGGATCAAGCTCGAGGACAACATAACAGGAAGCAAATAAAATAAGTTATGCAAAGATTGTCAGAGATTCTATCAAGAAGGAAGAATGCAAGCCCCCAAAGAAGAAAATTCCAGAAATAAAGAAGACGAATTTAGAAGAAGTGCATCACAAAGAAGATCATCTACTCCCAGGTATCAAATATCTTTTATTTTCGTTGTTTTAATTGTGATAATTTTGGACATAAAGTTGTAAACTACAAAGTCTATGCCAAGAATAGAAGCAACTATGCAGGGTACTTAAATAATAGTTATCCCAGAATATCTTATGAAGCATACATAAAAAACAAAAACAATTTTGGCTCATTGAGAAATGAAGCATAATGCTACAATTGTAACAATTTTGGACACATAGCTAATAATTGTAGATTGACTATTCCACCCAGGGAACCAATGTAGAACATTAAAAATCATATATCATAACCACAAGAGATATGGAAAACAAAGGAGAATCAATGCTCGCTTTCTCTACAAGGCCAAAACATAAAAATTCATTGGTACGTTGACAGTGGTTGCCAAAAGCAAATGACAAGTGACAAGAACATGTTTCTAACTTTCAAGAAAGAAAGATATGGATCAGTTTCATTTAGCAATAATCATTGAACTAAAATTATAGTTAGAGGCACACTTAATATTGGAAGCGAAAATTCCATGGAAGAAAATATTCTACTGGTAGAAGATATGAACCACAATCTACTGAGTGTAAGTCAAATGTATGTTCAAGGACACACACTTCATTTTGACTCAGAGAAATGTGAAATTAGGAAAGAAGGATGAGGCAAGTTAGTGGAGACAACAATAAGGACTTCGAACAACATATATATTATGAATTAAATTGGAAAATAAATTTGTTGCTTGAGAAAGGAAAATGAAATTTGGGTATGGCACAGAAGAATGGGTCACATGAAGTTTGACAAAATTGTCAAAATCAATAGAAAGGAAGCAATAAAAGAAATTCCTGAAATATCAAAGAAAGTGAATACTCTATGTAAGCATTGCCTATAGGGAAAACATACCAGGACCAAGTTCAAATCAAAGGAGTACTCAACGAAAAAATCATTGGAGATTGTACATATTGATCTATGTGGACCAACAAGAAAAAAAGGGATTAAATGGTTAAAAATACTTCATGCTACTTATTGATGACTACACAAGAATAAGTGAAGTTTGTTTTCTCAAGAAGAAGTCAAAGGCATTAAAAAACTTCAATATATACAAAGATATGGATGAAGCAAAGACAGACTTGAACATCAGATGTTTGAGATCAGATAATGGCGGAGAGTTTACATCGAAATAATTCATGGATTTTTGTGGTGAACATGGAATGAAAAGATAGTTCTTAGCAACCATGAAACCTTAGAAAAATAGAGTCCCTGAAAGAAATAAAAAAACAATACAAGAAATGGCCAGAACCATGTTGAAAGATTCAAAGTTGGGTGACATATTTTGGGCACAGGAAGTACATACATCAGTTCATATTCAAAATAGAGGAATGCTCAGAAGTAATAGTGATAAGACTCTCTATGAGATATGGAAAGGAATACCAAAAAATGTGAATCATTTTAGAGTATTTGGGAGAAAGTGTTATATCAAAAGAGAAGATAGGATTGGAAAATTTGACTCTCGAGTTGAAAAAGGAATATTTTTCGGGTACTCAATCAAGAGAAAGGCATACATATGTTTCAATATGAGACTCAGCAGAATAGTGGAAAGAATAAATGTACAAATTGATGAGACAAGTGTATGAAATCCAAAAGAATAAAGAAAATAAACAATAGATCGGGAAGGAGAAGAGGATTTGAAAGAAGAAGTAGAAGAAGCGAAAGCATAAGAAGAAGAAGAAGAAGAGAAGCTAGAAGTAGAGCAAGAGTAATATTACCAACAAAATATTTAGATATCTCCCAAAACTCTTAGATGGTGAGTGCAGAAAAATCATCCACCAAAATAGATCATTGGGAATAAAGATGTAGGAATTGAAACCCGAAGAAAATTACGGTCACCAGTAAAGACATCTAGCACTATTGTCCACAGTTGAACCCAATAGTTTTGAAGAAGGAAACACATATGACCACTAGATCAAAGATACGGAAGAAGAACTAGATCAGATAGAGAAGAATGAAACATGGGAACTTGTTCCAAGGCCTAAGAATAAGAACGTGATTGACACAAAATGGGTATTCAGAAACAAGTTGAACGAGGATGGAAAGGTAACTAGGGATAATGCAAGGTTAGTATGCAAGGGATATGCTTAGGTTGAAGGAATAGATTTTGAAGAAAATATTTCCTTAGTTGCCAGAATGGAAGTAGTTAGATTGATCTTGGCTTATGCATGTTCTAAGAAAATCAAAGTATATAAGATGGATGTAAAATCATCCTTCCTAAACGGAGAACTAGAAGAAGAAGTCTACATCGAACAACCAGAAGGATTTGTACTGTCATAAAAAGAAGATTATGTTTGTAGATTGAAGAAGGCAATGTATGGAACCAAAAAATCCCCCAAAGCATGGTACTCAAGATTGGACATGCATCTACAACATAAAGGTTTCGGGAAAGGCAATGTAGAAATAAATCTCTACACAAAGGTAAATCAAGATATTATATTGATAATTGAAGTTTATATCGATGACATTATTTTTTGAAGTGATGATGATAGGACGAGTCAAATATTTTCTAAAAACATGTAGAATGAATTCGAAATGTTATTACTTGGTTAATTGTATTTATTTTTGGGACTCTGCATATGTCAGCAAGATAAAGGAATTTTCATCTCCTAGACCAAGTATATCAAAAAAATGTTAAACAAGTTTGGAATGGTAGATTGCAATCCTATAAGTACTCCCATGCAAACTAGTTTCAAATTGAGCAAAGATGATAAATCCATGGATGCAGATCAGAGAATTTATAGATAGATGATTAGAAGTTTAATATATGTGAAAGCATCAAGACCGTATGTGATGAAAGCAGTTGGATAGGTGGAAATATTTCAAGCAACACTGAAGGAAACACATGTTATGGAAGTAAAGAGAATATTCATATATATCAAAGCAATAGAAGACTATGTGATCCAGATTATATTCAGAACGAAATGAAAGAAAATATATTACAATGAAATACACATAAATATTTCTAGAAACAAAGAAATACAACAATACATGATTTGTATTAATGAAATAAAAGTACAGAGACTGTAAATATACAGAGTTTAAGACTCGCTAGAATGGTTGCAACTTTATCTCTAAGAAGAGATGTGATGGCTACGCTCATTTGCAAGAAGATGAGTACTATGAGGCTCTAAAGGCCTTTTTCCAATAAACACGAATGAAAAAACCATAGACATCCAAAAACCTAACGCTAGGAGATGAAGCACCAAAAGTCATGTGAGCCCTATTGGGGTAAGTTAGTACATCAACTTCCCGGGGTCGTAACTTTTGCATACGATCTACATTTTAGGTGTGTGATAGCCCATTGGAAAGGTATTTTCGAGAACTACACATTATTATATCAAAATATGACTCCATCAATAGTTTGAATGTTGCAATCCCAAAAAATATTATCTAGGGCCAAAAAATGACCCCAAAAGTACAAAAAGATGTACTGAGATGAAAACCGCCAAAATAGGCCAGTTGGATTAGATGGGTGGCCACCAATATCCACCTGGATGTTGTGTAGGGATTCAAGACAACCTAAGAAGTGAAAACCCCATAACTACAAAGAAGTGTCTCCATTAAAGAGAAATGTGTTGAACTTAAAATTGTTAAGATGAGCCAGTTGGAAATTGGAACAAGTGGGTGGACACCAATATCCACCTGGATCAATATGGATTATGGTATCCAAAAGGGAATTATCTATCTCTAGTTGCATTCACAGATGCAGATTGGGCAGGAAGTGTTGATGATAGAAGAAGTACAAGTGGAGAAACATTCTACTTGGTTGATTTTCTGGTATCCTGGTTGAGTAAGAAACAATATTCAATATCATTGTCCATAGCAAAAATAGAGTATATTGCAGAAACATCATGTTGTGCACATGTTCTGTGGATGAAGAAAACTTTGCAGGACATACAGGTGGAATATGATGAACCTATTCCATTATTTTCTTATAACAAAAGTGATATAAGTATCTCTAAGAATCCAAAGATTCATTCCAAGACGAAACACATTACGATCAAGTTTCACTATCTATGGAAAAATTTACAGAGAAGAACATCAAGGTAGAGTATGTTGGGAAAAAATAACAGATTGTGGATATCTTCACCAAACCTCTTTCAAGGGAGAATTTTGAGTATTTTTGATAGAAACTAGGAGTAGTTTCATCCCCACAGTGATATAGATGGAAGTTGACACAGTACGACAAGGGGAGAGAAGAAGTAATCATGAAATACTTGAATGTTTTTTGAATTCTTTGTATATCATAGATTTACATGATGAAGAACCATGAAGAGAAACATCAGTAGATATTAGAGGCTTACAGATAGGGAGAGCATCCCTAAGGAGAAGTCACCCTTTACCATTGATGTCAAAGGGGGAGAGAAAAATAGAGGCATGGAAATGAATAGAAGAGGCATGAAGACAGGGGGAGCCAACATGAGCATGAATGTTTTCCATCAGTGCTAAAGGGGGATATTGTTGAAAGATTGGTTGTCATTGAATTATTGAAAGATTGATTGTCATTTATGTCAACCCTTGAACATGAAGTTAACAAGTTTCATGTGAAGTTAAAAATTTTCATGTCAGTTGCATGTCATTAACAAGACATTATGAGTTGGCCCTAAATTAGGAAAAAGGTAAATTCTCGAAGAAAAAAACCCAACTAATTTTAGAAAATTATTGGATGAATCTAAAATTGACAAATAAATTAGAGACAACTAGAGTGATACTATTCGTCAATTCGATTTTCTAAATACATGCATAAATGAAGAGATAACTGATAATTAAAAATTAAAAAAAAACACGCAAAAACACTAAAACTCAAATTTGAGGCACCATATGAAGGAATTTGTCTCCCGAAAAGTGTCGAAACAGATTCTAATCAAATAGATAAGATCGACATAGAAGTGAAATCTTCGAGAATGTTGGCCCTCAACCAAGTTTTTGGATAACGTTGATCATGTTTGACCATTTTTGGGACTTCGACAGGCTGATCGAAGACAAAGTGTCCAGGTGAAGCGGAGATCGTAGGATCTTGCCCTTTTTGCGGGATTTTTGGGTTTTAGGGTTTATGTAATGGGTATGGGATGTCGGCCCATGGGTTTACCCATGTTTAGGCCCTTTTTTTAATGAATAAATAAGTAGCTAGGTGATGTAAGAAAGAGCCGATGGATTAGTGATAATGTTAGCTATGTGTAAGAAGATGTGTTAAGGCTTGCAGATCTAAGTGCAAACGTTTTGCAAGTGTTTTGTGCACAGACTATGTAAGGCTTTGTGCTTTGATATAACTTGGGGAAGGAGGATCTAGTGAGGTGCACATAGATCTCCTGTCCTATGTGGAGTTGGCTTTGTATCTTGGTGTTGGTAAGGAGATTGAAGAGACTAATAAAGAAGAAGAAGAGTTGGTGGGTGTAGTCCCACACTGGGGTGAACCATGTATATCTTGTGTCGATGTGCTTTGTGCTATGTTGTTTATTCTGTTTATGTATTTAATTTATTAATCCATTGATACTCAAGTGCTTTATGTATGAATAAATGCTAGATCTACTCTGATGCTATGTGCTACTGGTTAGATATGCTTACATCTTGGGTAATACTGCATTGCTTTGTAACAAGGGTTTGACTTGCGATCTGAATAAGGGTTAGAAGACTAATGAATGTTAATTTCTAAGTGATCTGTTAAGTATTTTGATCACAAATATGTGTCCCAGCTAGGTTATAGACACTTGAGTCCTGCAACCCCCCCTACCTCTACCTCGGGTGAGACTTCATCTGCTTCACAGGTGTTGTTGGAAGGACCGATAGTTAGGGTTTTGTTGGTGCTTTGTTGAAACGTTGAACCCTGGGTCTACCCCTGTGCCAAAAAATGGTTCCGTTGCAGAGACCTGAAACTGTGATTGCTCGGAACTGAAGAAAAGAGAAAGCTCTGTGCGTAGATCTATTGTTGTAGTGCGCAGTATTATACTTGACTTGCGAAGCTCTGTGCTAAGAGAAGGAAGCCCGATTTGAAGAAAGAGGTAATATCTTAAATCTTTGTGCTCTGGTAAAGGTAAGATAAGTGGAAATTTTTGCTTCGAAAGTATGGTTCTAGGTATGTTTGATAGATTTGGTCCTAGTCTCCAAAATAGGGCATAACTAGAAGAAAGAAGATTTGATATGAACAAATCTGATAGAAATAGTGAAAGATATGTTATTCCTATGCATATAAAGAATTTTTGGACTAACAAGTGGATGCAGGACCCTAGAAATAATTTTTACAGATTGCAGGTCCATCACTGTGATCCCAGTGTGCAGTACAAGAAAGGTTGGGGATCGTTTAAGAGAAAGATAGGATTGACACTTTGCTATAGTTGCAGAAGATCGAGACATATTTCTAAGGAATGCTCTGTTAGAGGTCCTATTTGTATTTGTTGTAAAGCTATTGATCATGAGGTTTTGGATTTCCCTAGAATGATTGCTAAAGTTGAGAAGATGAACTTGAGACAAGCAAACCATGAAGAAGGTCAAGAAACTAAGGATATGTTAGAGAATCAGACAAAATCAAAGACTATGTTATTACAACTGAAAGAAACATTGAATGATCATAGAGACATCACTTTACCAGAGATCTTAAAAGAAAAGCAGTGCATAGAAACAAGAATAGGAGACTTCAACATAGAATGTGTCTTGGATGAGGAAATACAGGTGAACATTATGATAGAAAGTGAATTTTGGGAAAGCCTGCTATGATTCCTTCATTAGAAGGGATTGGCTTGTTTAAAGGAAAGATAATAACCCTATGTGGAAGACTTAATCATGTACCTATGATTGCCCATGGAGCACTGAATGAAGAAGAATTTGAGGTCATTAAGTTTGTTGAGAACAACGCTCCTTTTGCACTTTTGTTAGGAAATACCTGGATTGAGAAAGATCAGATCTAAAGGAAAGAAGATGAGGAAGCCATAGAACAAAAAAAACAAGAATTAAGGGACTTCATAGTTGAGAAAATAGAGAGACTAGTACAAGAAAAATAATAAGAGGACTTAACTGTCGAAGTTGAAAGAACGCAAGAAAGCTTAAAGAGCCTATCCATGTAGGAGAAAAGAGAACCTACCCTAGAAGTAGTAAGAGAAGAGATATTCCATGCAAAAATTTTGAGAGAACATCAACAGTGTGAAGTTACTATGCTAAAAGAAGATAAGAGTACGAATGGAAAGAGGAATCCAGAAACTCAGATCACAGGAAAGAAGGCCAGAAAGCTTACTAAGAAGAAAGAAAAGTTAGAAAAATTGCAGGAAGCTCCAGAGAGGACTTCGCAGAAGGAAGGCTTGCATAAATTGAACATCGCCGGAATAGTAGAACAACGCAAACTGGTAGATGTCCATGACGAAGCTATATGATTGTTGGAGGCATCCCAACCATTAGAACGATGCTCCAAAATGGCTAGAAACACAGTTATTTCGGAAAAGATCGCCATTGGATTGTTGGGACTGCGCCATAATGGATGGAATCATATTGATTAAGGCATTTCGACCCATTGGAGGAATCCATTATGATGTTGTTTATTTAATTCATCAAATGCCTCACCGAGGACACTTTTGCAAATTGTGATTATCTGAGCTAATAGAGAACTGATTGCTATCGTGCTATGATTTTGAGACCTCACCACCCATTTTCCTTACCTTGAGCATTCATTTTCCTACCCAAGATAATTGACCGCGAGCTTGTATGTCAGGCGGACGTAGCGCAGTAGAGAAGTTTGTGGAGGCGATCCTAATAGACCTTATGGATGAGAAGGTCATGTCCGTAGGAGTACATGCCTCATCGATGACCGGATTGCAAGCATCTCCCTCGACTGCATGTCGATCTAGTCGATTTGGACCATCCTGAACCGCGACGAAGAAGAGAAGCAAGAACCACAATGACCTGACGAATGTGGAGCTCATCCCGTCAGTCTTTCCCAAATACATCCCACCTCTAGATAGCACGGTTAGTCGTGACGGTGTCCTGAGATATTTCGAATACACACTCATCACTGTGTACCTCCCAAAGGGAATATGCGCAGTAGGACCGCAACTAGGATTGATCCCTGATCTTAAGATCAACAAATTTAACCTGGGAGATAGAAAGAATTATGCGATGCTTGCACCGCATAGGTACTTGAAAAAGAAAATGGGGAAGAAGCCGAAGATAGTCTCCCAGCTGTGGATCAAGGAGATTGCAAGGTCCAACATCCATAACGTAATGAAGATACCCCACTTCGGCAGACATCAGGAGGTTAACACATGCATTAAAATCATTTTTTCATGCTACCATGGAGGTTATCTCTGGTTGGATAGACATGTGACTGTGGATCTGATGCTGATCCACATGATCACTGGATTGAGCATGCAGGGAACAGACCCTCACTAGTTCTATCCAGGGAAGGATGCAGATCACACCCTAGTGCAACGAATAAAGGAAACATATGGTGATGTGGAGAAGGGGAAGCGAGGCTACAAGGTAGCCCTCCATCCAAGATGGCAGTGTGTCTAGATTGTCAGTTGATCGCTGGTAATCTCGTCAGGAAGAATAGACCAATGCAAGTCATGGGGTTTGTCATCGAAATTGCAGGGAAGTGTGTTGAAGGGATGCAGATGAAATGAGTGAGATACCTCGTCAACGAGTTAGAGAAGGACTGCCATGAAGCACAGGACCAAGGCTATGAATTCCACTTTAGTTGGTTACTCATACTCATAGAATTTGTCACTTGGGAGATGCAAGAGGGAGCGACATTCCCTGAATTTGAGCCATCTGAACCACTGGCCGCGAGGTTCACCACCTTGTGGTATTCAAGTGATATGGCAAAGAAGTGGCAGTCGAACATTGTCTTCCACATTTACTACTTACAACTCACGTGGGCCATTGAATCCTTCCCCCGTATGACGCTGAACACACTCCATAGATTCAAGCCACTTGCGATGTTCCATGCAGATCCACACTTCATATATATCACTATAGGCAGGGATGAAAACAAGGAGGAGACGTAGTCGTATTATAATTTGACTGAGGAAGATATGGAGGAGATAACTAAGGAATGGCCTGCATAATTCTTTGTACCAGTTAGAGATGCAGAACTCTCCGACCTCGACCTCATCGAAAATCCTGTGGTCACTAGGACTGAGTGTGATGGACTGAGCACCGCTAGGAAGAAGAAGAAAAAGGAAGAAGTTCAGGAAATAAACAACGCATCGGAGGAAACTGCGCCTGACTCACCTGGAGGAGGAGGAGGTGATGAAGTAAATCAAGAAGAGGGAGGAGAAGAAGACAAGCAAGAAGAGGGCGAAGTGACACTGTCGAAGGATCCCCTTATAGAGGCTGAGATGTCAAAGAAAAGGAGTGTTTCTCTAAAGAAACCCTCAGTGCAAAAGAATTCACGAGCCAATAAGCCTCAGTCAAAAAATGTGCTCATATTGGATGATATTGACCTCATCATCGCAACTGTAGCAAATTCTTCAGAGGATATTTTGTAGCGAAATGAAGTAAAGAAGAAGACAATGTATGATAGAATCAAGGTGGAGCTGAAGGGGGTACAACAAGCTCTCTATTTGAGCCACGTAGTGTCTATTGTGTCGTGATCATTAGAAGTTGTAGAGTTCGGGGATGAGCCCACCCAATACGCATAATAACAAATGTGACAGAGGCTCGCCTTCGACGTGTACAGGAAGAAAAAGAGAAGGCCACAAAGGCCTTGAAGAAAGCAAAGGAGGAATCCCTAGAGAAACATCGGGTTGTGCAACAAGAGGAAGATGACCTTAGAGAGAATTTTGAAGAGGACAAAGAAAAGATCCATAAATAAAAAGAACAACTGCTCGTGGAGCAGATTGGGGTTAGAGAAGCAGTAAAT
>JASDQU010684238.1:19511-39712 GCA_032191745.1 Picea mariana | reverse complement strand
GGTACATGCACATGGTTGGCATGTTGGTAGAGGCATATGATTGATACACTCCATTGATGATATCTTATGGCACATTGTATGGTGTTGATGTACATGGTTGATAGATGTTGTGCATGGTGGGCACACAATTTGGTACATGATGTACTTGGTTGATGTTCTATTCATGATTTTGTTGACATGTATTTTGTTTCATGGTATGCCACAAGTTTTGATGCATGGACAGGTCCAAGGATCTTCATATAAAGTGTGATTTTTCTATGATCCAGTTGAGCAGTAGAATTTGCAACAGAAGCATATTGCAATGGTAGCATATTATTCATATTGCAGAGAAGATAGGGGGATAAGTACCCATAGGGGGAGTCATTATTATTCCCATGATTATAGGAGGAAAGAGCCCTATAATTGAAGAAAGAGCACAAAGGCATAATTCCAGGGGGAGTGTTGGTCACAGGGGGAGCATGAATGATGTATCTTCAACATTACATCAGAATGAGATCCCTTGTTCAAAAGGGGAGAGATTATTTAGAGGAATATCAAAGGCATTCAAACAGGGGGAGAGATAGTCAAAGGGGGAGCATCCCCAAGGGGAGAATGACCCTTTTCCATTGATGTCAAAGGGGGAGAGATAGTCACATTGATGTGATTGATGATTATTAATGTTGAGAGATAGTCACATTGATATATGACTATACCTTGTCTACATGTTGACATCAATGATTGGTGGTGACATCAATGTTGGTATTTCCATCAATGTCAAAGGGGGAGATTGTTGGATCTGGTTTTCATTGATGCCAAAGGTTTAATTAATTATTGTCAAGGTATTGATGTCAATTGTTTTATTGATGCCAAAGGATGATTGATTGATTGATGTCAAGGAATTGGTTGACACCATAGGATGATTGAATGTATACATATGTTACCATAGTATATTGATGTATCAAAGAGTTGTCATTGATACATGATGCATAGATGAAGATGAATCAATGATTTGTCATTGATACATGTTGATGAAGATGGATCAATTGACATATGATGCAGAGATGAATCATTAATGTCTTATCATGGTTGATAAGGTGTACAAATGTATGAACTTCAAAGTGGCCCCCTTATGATGAAATCCCTCACGGGAAGACACTTTGTGGTTGAGTTGTCCTTGAAGTATAGTTAGAGAACCCATGATTATATGTGGAATAATAATATGAAAATCAGTGAAGTTGTTAATGAAACTATCCTAGATGGATAGTTCTTGTCATTCCATTTCCGGTGGTATGTGGAATGTCAAATAACTCCTCATGGTTTGAGAGTTATGGCCATACAAAGATGAAGGACCCCCATATTTTGTCTTGAAGCCCCAAGAGGTCAAAGAAGTCAAAATGATTGAAAAGAAGAAATTACTATTTAAATGTTGAAGTGAGGTGACAAAGTCAAGGAGGAATATTTAATGATAAGGAAATGGATAAGTTTCTATTTATGGAAACTCGTTAACCCTAAAATGAGGAAAATAGTATAAGTGACCTAGAAATGAGTTAAGTAACCTAGAAATGGGTTAAGTGACCTAGAAGATGCTTCTAAGGAAGCTAATTGGAAAGTATAAATAAGAAGAAAGGGTATCTTATGCATTTGTATCATGTGTGTATCTCTTGTGCATCTCTTGAGCATATCTTGAAGATCTATTTTGAGAGAGAGAATGAGTGGAGGATCTCATGGACGCATCAAAGTTTCTGTAAGTCTGAGGTCTTGATGATGAAAGTTTCGAAAGTTCAGAAACCCTAGTTTCTGAGGCATACACGAGTTGACAATGTATTAGGGTGAATACATACTGAGTTATATGCAGGTTGTCGGTGTATTAGGGTGTGTATGTACCCAAGATGACAGTGTATTAGGGTGTGTATTAGGTTCTAGATTCTAGATTCTGAGATCAAGCTCCCAGGAAGGTCTACAGTGCTCATATACATCAGATCTATCCATTGGTTCAAAAGGTATGGTCACATAGTTGTCTTGATGGATACTCTTTCTTGTTGTGTGGTGAATGCTCAAGGCATTCTTGGTATGGTTGTTGTGATTTGATTTGTGTTGGTTGATTGAGTGAGCAACACTCTTATGATTCAATGTTGATATGATTTATATAGTATGTTGATTCCTTATACATGATTGAGTAGCATTCATATTGTATGGTTGAAGAGCATGATTAAGTTGTTGGAGAGATTGGATGTGTTGTGATTGGTTATGGGTTAGATTGGATAGTGAGAGACATAAGAGAATGTTAATGAAGGCTGCAGAAGATTTGAGTGTGTGATGAAAAGAAAACCCTATTTTCCCATAAGTGATACACAGGTTGTAGTACAGAATAGCCAGGTACATACATGAGATGTACTATTGATAGGGCACGTACATACGCATGCTGCACTACCGACAGGTCGTGTACCTGTTAACATATTGACATATGTTGAGGATTGTTTCCTTATCTTAGTTGGTGTTGAGTGTGTAAGTTGAGTCTTGCATTATAGAGTTGGTGCTCTTGTAGAGTTGTACTCTATTCAGTTGTTGCTGAAAAACCCAAGGATTGTAGTCCGTAATAAAAATAAAATTGTACATACATCTTTTGTTCTTTGTGTTCCTTGTGGTGTTGATTTGTTGATGATATATTGTTGATATATGTTGCTGATATGTGTTCACATTTAACTGGTTATAAATGAAAACAATGTGTAATGAGTTAATGGTGATTTTATACTAATGAGTTTTATGTAAGAGGGAAGTTTGGGAAAAAGATCCCTATACTGTTCACCCCCCCTCTCAGTGTAGTCAATGTGTCCTATTAGGATCCTATAAATTATAGGAAATCAATATTCTGACTAATATCCATTTCGGGCATAAATAAGATTTCTCATGGCCCATATTGAAAATGCAAAGTTGAAAAAAGGCTACTAGCACCTCTCCAAAGACGTCTTCTCCATTGATGTCACAGAACAAATGATGGATACATGTTGTGTTCCCAGATCTATTTTGGCAAAATTCTTCATCAATGAATGTGGTTTAAGAAAGATTATGGCTTTGGTACAAAGTTTCTTTATGATAGTGTTTTCTTACTGAAACAAAATTGGGCGTTTTCTTTATATATTGGATCCAAATAGTTTCTTGGAGCCTTGGTTTTATTTTTTCAAAGCCTTGAAAGTTCTTGGGGCCTATGTTTCTTGGCCATTTTTCTTATTATAGACTCTCGGGATTTATAGCAAGGTTTTATCTAATTTAAAATTTTGCCAAAATTTTGGGCCTGAAGGCCAATCTTCAGTCCTCGAGCCAAGCACCTACATCAACAATGACATTAGCAGTTAGCAGCACCTACCAAAAGACAACAATACAAACAAGTTGAAGGAGGGGCCTAGAGCAAGAACGCCAAACACCAAGTCAGAGTCATAAGTGTTTCGAGCGCATTGCTCACATCAATATTCATTATAAACAATGATGTATATGAACTGGAACCATTGTAACCAAATCACTGGTGAATGTGGGATGATGCTCACTACTACAAAAATTAAAAGGCCCGCCAAACAAAACAAAGTCAAACCCTTGCGCCCAACAAACAAGTGTTGAATCCTTGATCTCAGGTGTCAAGTGCCAAGCCTGGAAAAGATTGCGCCAGTGATAACTAGATCAATCAGTTAATGGTGCCCACAACCTAGCATGTGAATGTCACAAGTGGCGAAGGTGTCCAAAGGATGAATCGAGTGCCAAGAGGGGACATACAAGTGTCAGGGATCTTGCATAGTTGTGCGAAGTTGTTTTCCAAAGTTATGCATGTAGATCGCCAAACAAGCTCGATAGCACATTGTGTCTATGTGACCAATTTCCAAACTGGAATGGACAAGCAGTTTAGTCTTTTTGGGGCCCTCTTGGTACATGTAAGATACAATGAAACCCTCATGCACATTATTAATAGGTGGAACGACTCTTAAATAAACAAGGTAACAAATTATTTCATGCTTCTATGGATAAGAGAAGTGCTAACTCTAGCTCTAGGGCACCGCATCCACAACACACGTGTTATCGAGCCAACACAACGCACAAACATGAACCTCCAAGTGACAAGCCACAAGGAGTAAAACTTGTCGATTATTCTCTCGCCTTTGGAAATATCTATGAGGCAGTGAGTTTTAAATAAGAAATACTTTGAAATGGTACTCTTCATCTCATTGCCCTTTTGGTGATGGCGGTGTCTACTCACGATTAAATTAGTTGCAATATCTTTTGAAAGATCTTAGTGAATATCATCACTATGGTTGTGATTGTTTTGATGGGTAATGGATGTGATTTTGTACAGATCACTAACAGATCCTCTGTTGAGGAAACTTTGCAAAATTTACATGGTACTGATGCGGATTTCTTGGGGTCGATCCTTGGAAAACAAGCAGACTATAAGTTGGGGAGTGCAGCCTTAAAATAGATCCAAATTAATGGAATAGTAGTGGAAATCACTACAATTATGGTCAAGGATATGAAGCTTATGGTTATACCCCTCCAACCCAATATCCAACGATGTATAGTTATGGTGTTTCTTTTTGGACTTATCAACAATAGTAAAATATACATCTGAAAGATTCAACTATTGTAAATCCAGAAGGTAAAGGACCCTCAAAGCCTAAGAAAATTAAGAATTCAACTTCAAAGGGAAAATAGAAGGCTCCCATGATTGACAATCCTGATGATTCAGAGCTCTATATCCAGGAATTGAGTTGTGACAGGAGCAGAAGAGACAACTCTCGTTGTTTCAATGGTCAACTAATAAGGACAATCTGGAGAAGTTACACCTGTTGAAAATAAACAAGTGTCATTGTGTTAAGAACAGAGGTTCCAATCAACATACTTACAAAAAATTGTTACAGGAAAGTCTACAGTGATTCTTGTACAGAATACTCTGCAAAATGTGCAAAAAATGAAATTTTATCTTTAGAAGACCCAGTGCTACAATAGAGAATGATACTTATATTATGATGGCACATTTTAGGACTGATTCGATCCAATATTTTTGGGAATGGAATTGATAGCATTTATTCTATATCAAGCATCCATATTTGAGGGCAGTTAGATCACAAGTGACAAAGTTTTCCTATATTTCAGGCAATGGTTAGAGAATAGATTCTCTAGCTAGCAACAAGTCCAACAACTTCAAGCATTCGACTGATTCTGAATTTATTTGTTTTGATTCTATTAGATTTTATTTGCCAACAAATCTTAACAACCTCCAGTGTTTGAAATGTTCAAGCAGTATCTTCAGATTTTTTAAAGTATTTTCTGTTAAGATAGTTCCTTGAAATAAGGCAGTTTGTTTGGACAAGTGTCGAGATTATTGTAACTGTTTTCTATTTTTAGAAATCAGAGATAGGACTCGAGTTCTTAAGACTAGGAGTCTCTTTACCTATATGAAGGCACATGTAAAAGAGGCAGGGGGGTTTGACCTGAGAGGAAGTAGTTTTCTTTGCTAGAATATGGGCTTTACCATTCCAGAAAGCTTTTTTCGCTAATATTTAAATGATCGATCAGAGGAAGGCAAGCCGTTGACAGGATTCTTGTGTCGAGATGCTGGTGGCATTTCCTTTCTTTGTTAAGTGTTTTTCCAGTTATCATTTCATTTGTTTTCAAATTCTTATTGTCAAGGAAAATTAATAGTGCAAAATTTATTGGAGAAATACTCTGCATCTGGTTCTTGATAATATTTATGTTTCTCTTCTAAAAGCTCAGTTTAGGAATTCTTAACTGCTCCTTTGATTGGATTTTTCCTCCCCTATTTCTTCCTCATTTTACATCATTCAAACTTAATTCAATCCAACATTTCCACTACCTTGCCCTGTGTAGGAGATTTGTCTAAATCTGAGAGTGAATCATATATTTAAGCGCAGACCCCATTTTCTCAATGGTCCTCCTAGTTGTCCCAAACCAACCATTTAAAAACCAAAAACCCTGATCCCTCATAACTAGCCTAATATCCTATGCCAAACCAAGCTAAATCATACAGAGAGAGCCCTCTCTGAGTCTTGGAGGGCTAGATCCAAGAATCAAAGTGGTTGAAATAGTTACCTCTGTCAATTTCTACCTCATCTTGAGAAATTATATAGTGATAACATTTTGGTGACTCCACTGGGGACATTCTCCAGAAGTGCACTTCAAGTTCAGATTTGACTTCTGACAGTGAACAGAAGCCAAACACAGGAAGGTTGTACCATTCATCTGGTGACTCCATTATTCAAGATCCCGAGCCTCAAAGTTCACGAGTGACTTCACTGCCAACGGATCCAGATTTCAGAACATTGATGATGATTTAGGATGACATGGTATGTGGCAAATCCTATATCTTGTGAAGCTATAAAATAATCCAGGGATGAGTTAGCAGATTTTCAAATTGATGAAGTTTCGTCAACAACCATGTTTTCATGTTGGAAATCGAGAAAATTTTCTCAGGAAATTAAAATTTGTGTTCTTGAGCTGTTTGCTGAAAAACTTGAAAAGGATATTGAGCTCTTGAATACTCAGATTCAGTCCTACAGTTTCCAACATCCAAAATAGTTTTATGAGAATCTTACGTCTCCAAAACCAAAAGATATTGTATTGTCTTTCAATTTTCTGATTGATGAATATTTTGTTTGCAAGCATAAGTCTGAAACTGAACAGTTGAAATCATGGTCTACTAGTGAGGATACAAATGGAAAACTCATCTATGTTAAAATGTTAAATGAATTCCTAGAGAATCAATAAATATATCATATCTTTATTGACCCGGTTGCAAATTATATGGAGCTCCTCTTCAGTATAACTATTCAATCATGTTTTTTCTGCAAGGACCCGAGCCATCACTAGTTGCCATTACATATTTCAGTTTTGATTTTCATCAAGCATGATAAGGAAGCCCAATCATGGAATCAACTGCTCAGTTGGATTCATTGGCACTTTTTCATTACCTGATTGAGCAGTAACTATTAGCAAAGTAGGGTAGGTAGGAGTGTGACAATAAGATCAACACAATGAGCACTTTTTCTTTTTCATCTCCTCATAGTTTTATTTTCAGTTTACATTTTGGGGACAACTCAATGATCAGCTGGTCTGTGAAATTCAAAGTTCTATGGATTATTGACACTTCATGTTGAGTTGCCATCCCCAGGTGGAGCCTATGTTAGGATCCTATAAATTATAGGAAATCAATATTCTGACTAATATCCATTTCAGACATAAATAAGATTGCTCATGGCCCATATTGAAAATGCAAAGTTGACAAAAGGCTATCAGCACCTCTCCAAAGATGTCTTCTCCATTGATGTCGTAGAACAAATGATGGCTACATGTCATGTTCTTGGCCATTTTTCTTATTATAGACTCTCGGGCTTTATAGCAGGGTTTTATCTAATTTAAAATTTTGCCAAAATTTTGGGCCCGAAGGCCAATCTTTAGTCCTCGAGCCAAGCACCTGCATCAACAACAACATCAATAGCTAGCGGCACCTACCACAATACAACAATACAAACAAGTCAAAGGAGGGGCCCAGAGAAAGAACGCCAAACACCAAGGTAGAGTCATAAGTGTTTCGAGCACATTGCTCACATCAATATTCATTATAAACAACGATGTATATGAACTAGAACCATTATAACCAAATCCCCGGTGAATGCAAGATAACGCTCACTACTACGAAAATAAAAAGGCCCACCAAACAAAACAAACTCAAACCCTCATGTCGAGCAAACAAGTGTCCAATCCTCGATCTCAGGTGTCAAGTGCCAAGCCTAGAAAAGATTGTGCCAGTGATAACTAGATCAATCAGTTAATGGCGTCGACAACCTAGCATGTGAATGTGACAAGTGGTGAAGGTGTCCAAAGGATGAATCGGGTGCCAAGAGGGGACATACAGGTGTCAGGGATCTTGCACAGTTGTGTGAAGTTGTTTTCCGAAGTTATGCATGCAGATAGCCAAACAAGCTCGATAGCACATTGTGTCTATGTGACCGATTTCCAAACCCAAATGGACAAGTAGTTTAGTCTTTTTGGGGCCTTTCTGGTACAAGTAAGATACAATAAAACCCTCATGCACACTATTAACAGGTGGAACGACTCTCAAATAAACAAGACAACACATTATTTCATGCTTCTATGGATAAGAGAAGTGATAACTCCAGCTCCAGGGCACTGCATCAACATCACACCTATTATCGAGCCAACACAACGCCCAAACATCAACCACCAAGCGACAAGCCACAATGAGTAAAATTTTTCGATTATGCTCTCACCTCTGGAAATTTCTATGAGGCAATGAGGTTTAAATAAGAAATACTTTGAAATGGTACTCTTCATCTCATTGGCCTTTTGAGTGATGGCAGTGTCTACTCATGATTAAATCAGTTACAATATCTTTTGAAAGATCTGAGTGAATATCATCACTATGGTCATGATTGTTTTGATCGGTAAAGGATGTGATTTTGTACAAATCACTAACAGATCCTTTGTTGAGAAAGCTTTGCAAAATTTACATGGTACTGATGCGGATTTCTTGGGGTCAATCCCTGGAAAATGAGCAGACTATAAGTTGGGGAGTGCAGCCTTAAAATGGATCCAAATTAATGGAATAGTAGTGGAACTCACTACAATTATGGTCAAGGATATTAAGCTTATGGTTATACCCCTCCAACCCAATATCCAACGATGTATAGTTACGGTGTTTCTTTTTGGACTTATTAGCAATAGTAAATTATACATCTGAAAGCTTCAACTATTGTAAATCCAGAAGGCAAAGGACCCTCAAAGCCTAAGAAAATCAAGAATTCAACTTCAAAGGGAAAATAGAAGGCTCCCATGATTGACAATCCTGATGATTCAGAGCTCTATATTCAGGAATTGAGTTGTGGTAGGAGCAGAAGAGACAACTCTCGTTGTTTCAATGGTCAACTAATAAGGACAATATGGAGAAGTTACACTTGTTGAAAATAAACAAGTGTCATTGTGTTAAGAACAGAGGTTCCAGTCAGCATACTTACAAAAAATTGTTACAGGAAAGTCTACAGTGATTCTTGTACAAAATACTCTGCAAAATGTGCAAAAAATGAAATTTTATCTTTAGAAGACCCAGCGCTACAATAGAGAATGATACTTATATTCTAATGACACATTTTAGGAGTGATTAGATCCACTAGTTTTGGGAATGGAACTGATATCATTTATTCTATATCAAGCATCCATATTTGAGGGCAGTTAGATCACAAGTGGCAGAGTTTTCCTATATTTCCGCTAGTGGTTAGAGAATAGATTCTCCAACTGGCAGAAAATCCAACAACCTCAAGCATTCAACTGATTTTGCATTTATTTGTTTTGATTCTGTTAGAGTTTATTTGCCAACAAATCTTAACAACCTCCAGTGTTCGAAATGTTCAAGCAGTATCTTCAGATTTTTTAAAGTATTTTCTGTTAAGATAGTTCCTTGAAATAAGGCAGTTTGTTTCGACAAGTGTCAAGATGATTGTAACTATTTTCTATTTTTAGAAAGCAAAGATAGGACTTGAGTTCTTAATACTGAGAGTCTCTTTACCTATATGAAGGCACATGTAAAAGAGGCAGGGTAGTTCGACCTGCGAGGAAGTAGTTTTCTTTGCTAGACTATGGGCTTTGCCATTCCAGAAAGATTTTTTCTGTAATCTTTAAATGATCGATCAGAGGAAGGCAAGCTGTTGACAGGATTCTTGTGTCGAGATGTTGGTGGCGGTTCCTTTCTCTGTTAAGTGTTTTTCCTGTTATTATTTCATTTGTTTTCAAATTCTTATTGTTAAGGAAAATTAATAGAGCATAATTTATTGGAGAAATACTCTGCATCTGGTTCTTGATAATTTTTATGTTTCTCTTCTAAAAGCTCAGTTTAGGAATTCTTAATTGTTCCTTTGCTTGGATTTTTCCTCCCCTATTTCTTCCTCATTTTACATCATTCAAACTTAATTCAATCCAACATTTCCACTACCTTGCCCTGTGTAGGAGATTTGTCTAAATCTGAGAGTGAATCATATATTTAAGCGCAGACCCCATTTGCCCAATGGCCCTCCTAGTTGTCCCAAACCAACCATTTAAAAACCAAAAACCTCAATCCCTCATAACTAGCCTAATATCCTATGCCAAACCAAGCTAAATCATACAGAGAGAGCCCTCTCTGAGTCTTGGAGGGATATATCCAAGACTCCAAGTAGTTGAAACAATTACCTCTGTCAATTTCTCCCTCAGCCTGAGAAATTACGGAGTGATAACATGTCCAACAAGCACTTTAGATTTTAAGCCTCGCCTGTTGGTTTCTACTTGTTAAATCTTAAATCATTTTTGTATTCTTGTTATAAAGAATCCATAGCCTTCAAAGGCACTCATCTTATACCTCTCTATTTGTGAAATTGATCAAAAAACACTCTCTTTCAATTCTCTCAAGATTTCTACTAATTTTGATAACACTAACACTCGCTAACTCTCTACTAAACTTGTTGTTGTTGCACACGTTTGCTAAATACATCTTAATACACTCTTATTTTCCACATACACTCTTGAAAATGTGGCCTAACTTGATCAACATTTCTCTTAAGAAATTGGATAATGTTCTATGTGATAAATGCTTAATTTTTTTGGTCAAATGTTGAGATTCTAAACTCTTTTTATTACTGATGTTACAAATTTACATTGTTGTACCACTGCAAATTTGTACTAGCGATTGCAATTTTCATTTGTCTAGTGTCTTATGAGGTATTAAATGCATGTTTGTACTTGGAAATCATCACATATATGATATAAATTATTCTTGTTATGGGAAGTTGTTATTGGATTAATCGGTAGGTGCGGACACTAACAGATCTCCCTAGATCCACCTGGATCTAGAACAAAGCAAGACAAGACATGACTCTTTCCCTAGGTTTTGACCATTGAATTAACTAGGAGGCAAGAACAAATGACATACCTTATTATCGTGCTTCCTATGGTCTTTGTTGCTCCCGCTTCGCTCCAGTGCTCTCGCACAGTCAAGACCAAGACAACACAAACCAACCAAAGTGAAGATAGCACAATCTATTCAATAGTCAACCTATGTGTATGATCAAGGAATTACACAATAAAATGGAAATAGTTTTATGGGAAAGGGACATGCCACTATATTATATTAATTGAAAGTAAAGATTACAACCTGAGCCTTGATGTCACAAAATTCTTTTCGATGGCTCCTAGCTCTGACACAAACACTTGCTCAATCCTTGCATGAATAAGATCAACTCCTTTTGATAGACTTGCTGGAGTCTCCAAGCTGCTGTTCAAGATTCAGTCCTTCACACAATTCTTTCACCAATTCTCCAATGAATCTTGCTTAACCTTTTCCATGAGATTTCCCTCAATATATAGGAGAGAATGAATTAGTTACTTGGATAAGAATGATCCCAAAATATCAGGGAATCCAGTACTAGGATAACCATTCGAATGCCAACCCATTCTTCTAGAAGATTCCCTTCTAGAAGCATTGAGAATTCATCTTTTTCCTTGCTTTAGGAAGAGTTCGCACCCTAGCTATTCATCACAGTGTGAGAGGTTCACACCCTGGCTTAAGGCAGCCTGCGAGAATGGGTCATTCTCGTGGCCAAATATATTAGTAGCCTACGAACCTTCTTCAAAAATGAGGTTTCTGTGAAGAAATGAAAGTAACTTTTCTCAGGAGATAGTTCTTATGAAGAGCCTGAGTACATCATCATGAAAACCAAAATCATGGGTAACATAATTCCCCCCAAAGTATGAGGTTGGAATCAGTGGTAGCCAAAAGACTTTGTAAGCTGCATGTGTGTGTTTGAAACTAGGAGCACACCTAATTGGAAACCTGCGAACAACCAAGCATTTGCAAAATATCATATATACCAATTCCGAGGTAGGCATTCCCATACTCAGATCAGAGACTGATGACAATTGTAGACCTGGGTCATGGCCACCAATCATACACTGTGGATCCATGCCACTAAAATATAGCATAGCCACCAGGAATACACTGTGGATCTATGTGAAAAATTCAAATTGAGACAACATAGCCACGAGACATACACAGTGGATCTATGTGTCGCAGATTATATATACTCCATCGCAACCTGGACAAAAGAGATGATATCCATGGTCTTCAATCTCGTCGCTCAAAGTACGAATCTAACCATGTGATTACATGTGTTGAAGTTGAACATGGCAGAAACTACTTGATTACTAGTCATTGATGAAACCGTTAACAAGTGCGAGGGAAATCACCATTGATGTCAATGACTCCCAAGGTACCCTAGTACAATCCATCAAGTGTGAATGAATGAGTTGAAGTTGAACATCTGATGGAATATTTCGATCAGGGGTCAATGATGTAAACCCACTGTCGAAAGCGAGGAAACCTGCCATTGAGGCATGCAAGCTCCAAGGTACCAAAAAATTTCTAAGTCTTGATTCTGGATAATGAGTTGAAGTCGATGGAACAAAACTCATCACAGGAGGGCCTTGATGTATCCCTCATCAATGACACGAAATGAGTAACAGATTTTGAAGGTGAAACAAAGTATGATGTGAATTGGACTGGACACAGGGAAGCCGACATGGAGAGAATGGATAACTGCAGATGGACGACTCAATATAGGTTTCAGATGGACTTCTGTTGAAGATATGAACGACATGACCAATGATTTGGTAGCATTGACTCAAAGACAACATGGGGAATGACCTTGTAGCAAATCGAATGAGAGACAAATGGATTTCCCAAACTGGATTCAAATGATGAATAGGGGGTGTCATGTTTAAGAGTGACACTTACTGCCAATCAATATGAAGATGAAAACATATCCCTTTCCCAAATTTTCCCCCACCATTTCTGGTGAGTACCTCTTTATTTTTATGCAAGCTTGAGGAGGATAACATATGCTTGTTGATGTAAGCTCATCCTTCGGACGAGTCCCTCAGAGTATGTTTAACGAACCCTAAGAAAGAGTGGTTCGGTCCCACTACGGGTCTGTCAATGTTTGTTTAACGAGTCCAGAGATAGAAAACTCGAAGGTTTTTCATGATTATAGAGTTTGGAAAAACACTTAAAAGAGAACTCTCTCAGTTCCTTTTTCGTAAAATAGTCTGGATGAGACCTAAAAAGAGATAAAGTATCACTCATCAGACGCTTACTTCAAATACTTTATCGAGTGTGAAAATAGCAAGGTCGCTCGGCTATCTTTTCATGTTTAGAGAGTCTGAAAAGAGCTTAAAGAGGAGTCCAGGGGGGTCCTTTTTCGTATAACCTTGTTGAGCCCGAAAAAGTGATAAAAGTATGTTCAATCGCATTCTCATGTATTTTCGAGCATGAGAATGGACAAAGACCATGCTCAAGGTTTTATACAAAAAACCATAAAAAACAATAAAAAACACACGATGTCAAAGAAAAACATGTTCGCATCCCTATATTTGACCATCAAATTTGTTACGCCTGCACACTCAAAAAGGCATTAGGGATTAGGGTTTAATAGATAAATAATCATAAAAAATTAAATGACATAGTAAAAGTAAATAAAAAGGAGTAAATACTCTTTTTACCACATCATTTTTACCTTTCCACTATTTTAGCTCAAAAACCCCTCTTTTACCCTCGAAGTTTGACGTTAGATTTCGGGAGCTACGAGTGTTCATTCAATGAGCCGTCAGTGACAATAAGGTAGGCTCTTTGTCCTTAACACTTTCATGGTTTAATTTTGCAATTTCATTGGTTAAATTTCATTTTTGGGTTGATTTTACAAGCCCTACTTGCGCGCTGCCATTCTCGCAGGCAGGCTACACGAGACTTGTGATAATGGGGCATTCTCACAGGTGAGCCTTAGGCAGCCTATGAGGTTCTTGCACTGTGCACACAGGGAACCTGTGAGAACCACAAAGCTCAAATTTTTTTTAAAAATTTACCCAATGAACAAGAATCAAATCATGAAAAAAGTTGCTAAACTTCTTATTGTGCCTCTTATGCAGATAATTGGCCATCATAATGGTGCTTGAATGGCATGAAAGGGAGCACGAAGAAGACAATGCAATGGTCAAAAATCATCCACCTACTGTTGCTGCTTTGAGAAACTGTGGGCTCCTGAAGTACTTTCGTATCCCGGGTATGAGGGCCCAAGTTAGGTTGTTAGAGTACCTGGTACGTATGTGGGACCCTGATCAGCAGGTATTTCATGTGGGGGTCCACACACTGTCCTTAGATATCGAGGACATTTACTTTTTGACTGGATTGTCCCAGTGCAGGCACTATGTGAGCCTGACTGGTAGCAGAGGTGGTGGGTTGCAGATGAGTGAGTACTGTCATTTACACTGCGTTCCCGAGGGTGAGAGAAAGAAAGGAAAAGTATCTATTTGGGGGGTACAAGATTTGACCCTCCATACTATCCTATTCACCATAGCTCGGATGGCTGGGAGTTCTACTCCTCACATGGCATTACAGAGTTACTTCCAGTATGCTATTGAGTGTATTGAACCTCGGGTATTCAACTGGGTAGATGTTGTGCTTCACAGTATAAAAAAGTAGTTGACCAAGTGAAGATGAGGCGACCTGAAGAAATTCAGGTACAAATCTTTTTTGGTGTCCTTCTTCCTTGAGAGGGTTCCCTTACTGAGACTGCAGGTTGAATGGAATTTACCAGCTCCCAGGGATCCAAGGATTCTGAGATGGTGTCGGCTCATGGCTCGGCACGTAGCAGGACCGATCATCAAGTATGATGATACTTTCTTTGACTGGCTTCAACCATAGATGTTGATGGTTGACGACTATGCTTATGTCGGGTTGGATTTTCGAGGAGACCCGGACTTAGTATTGCTAGAGGATGCTCATTGGGGGGACCTTGGTAAGAAGTACACACATTTTTCTCTTATTAAATGTTTTGTGAATTTTATCATATTCAAATGTTTTTGTTTTATAGGTTCGTCCGAAGACTAACACCAAATTCATTTTTTATAACACAGATGTTGGACCGTACCAACCTCCTGGTACTTCTCCCATTCATCGGCGAGGAGAGGTAGCGACAGTGCCACAATATGCCAAGGATTATCAGGTGGTGGAGAAAAATCTAGAGGGCTTGACCGCAGATATTCCAAACATGCCTCTCAAAGAGGTTCCACGACGCGATCAGCTTCATACTGTAGGAGTATCAACATCCATGAGTCAATTGCTCTGTAGGGTTGCTCGAGAAGTTGTGTGTTACCATGAATGTCATCCATGACGTCACTTTGTAGAAGCTATGAGCTTCAGTTTTTGACATTTTGGTCTTCGGACAAACTTTTTGTAAAAAACTCTTTTGATCGTTATATATATACAGACGACTTCTACCGGTTTATCATGTGTTGTGTGAACATTGATGTGATTGATTTATAAATGATTCAAATGTCTGTCTAATACATAGCTAGCCAATGCATCTGTTAATGTATTTAGACATCTAGGAATATGTTGATATTCAATGTAATCAAAATAACGCTCCAAGAAGTGAATTCGCAAATACACCCGTAACAAAGTAGGACTTTGAATGGTATGGACATTACTTAACTGTAGTAATGGTAGCTGTGAATCAAGTCGCACAACCAAATGATGAATTCTGAGCGAGATAGAATCAACCAATAATTCAATAACGGTGCTATACTCTGCAATGTTGTTGGTCGCATGGCCGAGACACACACCTCGTAAGGAGACAAGTTCATTTGTAGGGGAATAAATTGCCCACGCAGCAGAAACAAGGTTCTGAGTACTACGGCTAGCGCCATCGGCAAAGCCAATATAGGGTAGTGAAGACTCCGACATCTGGAAATCAAACACAATGTCACATAAGGGCAGAGACCAGATAACGACAAAAGAAAACTATAGTAACACACAAAAAGTATGATACATTAAAAATACAAGTACTTATGCACATATGATTTTATGCATAGTACTTCTTCAAATACAACCCATTCTTGGGTTCACTCAAAGGGATACCATCGTAATCTACCAACTCATAAGATCCTTTTTCCAAAACTCGTCAAACGATATAAGGACCTCACCACATGGGTTTGAATTTCCCAGCTCCTAACATATCTCGATCTTGTTCATAGAGAAGAACAAGATCACCTTCGGAGAAAATGCGAGGCTTGACATGCTTGTTGTATTGGGCCTTGACGCATTTTTTCTGAGCTTCTATGACTAGGGTGGAATCACGTCGAGTTTCGTCTAATCACATAAGATATAAAAGACGTTCTTCCTCAGCAGAAGTGTTGGGTAGGAGTTCAACATCTAGTTTTAAAGAGGGTATCTTTCATTTGATAGGGAGAATGGCTTCCACACCATAGACTAACCGAAAAGGTGTAAACCCAGTAGCAGACTTAACGGATGTCCGGTATGCCCATAATGCAGAAAACAACATTGTGTGCCAACTTGTTTTATGAATCCATATCATTCGTCAAAGCATAGTTATGAGAACTTTGTTGATTTCTTCGACCTGGCCGTTGGCTTGTGGATAATAGGGTGTTGAGTTATCATGGCGAAGACCCAACTTTTCAGTAAGTTTGGACATCATAAAATTCCTAAAGTGGCTACCGTGATCAGTGAGGATAGCTTGGGGAACACCAAAACGAGCTATGACATGATTAAAAAGAAATAAGGATGTGGTCTTTCCAGTGTTGTCAAATGTCGGAATCGCCTCGGGCCATTTCGTAAAGTAATCAACGACTACAATAATATAACCATGCCCGTCAGGCAAGTGAGGGTGACATGTCATGAAATCGATGCCCCATTTCACAAAGGGACCAACTGAGACCACAGGGTGAAGAGGAGAAGGATGTGACCGGATCTTCTGATTATAGGTCTGGCAGGCATGGCATTTCTGAATGGTGGTGATGCAGTCGTTAAATAAGGAAGGCCAAAAATACCCTAGGTGTAAGATCTTTTGGGCAGTAGCATACACAGACATATGACCACCATATGCTCCAGAATGGCAGTCATTCAGAGATTTCTCGGCTTCATTGAATGTTAGACAACGTCGAAAAATAGAGTCAATCGCCCGATGATAAAGAGTATCCCCGAGGATAATGTATTGACGATCTTGATAACGTATGCGACATCGTTCAGTACTGTACAAACATGGTCGAAAAGTCTGGGTTTGGAGATATTTAATGATATCCCCATACCAAATATCATCAATGCTAATAAGGAAAAGAGATTCATCAGGTAATGAATCTGCTGCTACATTTTCCGTTGCAAAATGGGGAAAGTCACATATCAACTCAGCAAAAACTAAGGTCTTCTTGGACTTGGCACGTTCAAATTCCAAGTCAAACTCCTGGAGTATCACAATCAATTTGGAGTACTTGACCCCTAGCAATTGACGGGTGAGAATGTGTTGCATAGGGTTGCAATGTGAAATCACGGTAGTCTTGCGTGAGAGGATATAGTGCCAGAAGCGTTGGACGGCTTGGACGGAAACCAAGGCCAGTTTATCGACATGTTGATACTTGATTTCAGTCGGCATGAGACTTCAAATCAAGTAGTAAATAACATGTTCGTCATGAGCATCATCCTCTTGGACGAGAACCATGCCAATGGTGTAATTTGAGGCAACAAGGTAAAGGAAATAATCACGACTGTAATCGGGGGGAAAGATAAGCAGAGATTATGTTAGAGACAACTTCAAAGCTTCAAAATCATTGTTGGCAATGGTATCCCAGACGAAATTTGAATCCTTCTTTAATAGTCGCATAAATCCACGAGTTATCTCGGCATAATTTGGGATAAAATGAAGAAGAAAGTTTGCTTTCCCCTGCAAACTTTGCAACTGGCGAAGTGTAGAAGGAGGAGGGAGATTAAGGATCGCCTCAACCTTTAAAGGATCCACCTGGATCCCTTGATGCAAAACGATAAAACCTAGAATATGACCGGATTCCACGCAAAAAATGCATTTATGAGGATTCAAACGTATACGATAGAACCAACAACGAATGAAAATGGCTCAGAGGTGGGTAGGGTGATCGACTCGACACATTGAATGAGCGGGTAAATCATCCAAATATGGTTGAACGATGTGCTTGATATCATGGAAAGCATAAGACATAGCGCGTTGGAAAGTTGAGCCCGCATTCTTAAGACTGAAAGGAAGTTTCCGATAGGCAAAAGTACCCGAAGGAAAAATAAAAGCAGTCTTATGTTGATCCTCAGGAAGAATGTTGATTTGATTATAGCTGGAGAAACCATCTATGAGAGAGAATATTTCACTTCCGATGCAATCTTTGACAATCTGATCGACGAAGGGGGTAGGAAAGTTGTCTTTGGGACAAGCATTGTTGATATCCCTATAATCAACGCATACACGAATGGTGCCTTGTTTCTTGTCAATCGGGACAAGATTGGAAACCCAGTCTGTGAGAGCCACCAGATAAATAAAGTCGGCTTTTAGAAGTTTCTCAACTTCGAGCTTTATAGCATCCACTTTATGTGGGTGAACTGGACGAAGGCATTGCCAGACGGGTTTATCTCCGAGTTATGTATTTATCTCATGTATGACAATCGCAGGGTTGATACTTGGCATTTCTTCATAGCTCCAGGTGAATATGTCATGAAATTCTTTGAATAGATATGTGTAGGTAACGATTTCATCGGAAGAACATGAAGCTCCTATATGGACATTTTCAACAATCCCAGGTTTGATGGATATGTCAATGGGAATAGTGGGAAAAATATTGCTTAAGTTCCCTTCGGCAAACACATCATGTGCAGACTCAGGAACCCTCGAGATGACAACAACAATCGACGGAGTCGAAATCCGTTGGTAGTTCTCAAGAGTATGTTGCTCCAGAAAGAGGATAGAATGATGATGCCCATCGTCCCAAGGGGTGTCCTCCATGACGGACATGATCATCTCGTCAGTGGGAAAAATAACATGAAAAGGATCAGGAGACAACTCATCAAGAGAGGGTGTAGAAGGTGTTGCCGATTGAATGGCCTGATAGGTGGATTCAACTGGACTTAATGACATTTTGTCGCTGAAATGAAGATGATCTCCAGGGTCAGGGACAATCCAAGGGTTGTGAGATGCAGGAAGTTCGGGAGGCACGGTGGAGATCATGTTGATGGAAGTAACAGACGAGTGTGGAACATCGGGCGGTGGAATGGGGAAAGTACCCATTAATGAAGAGTCTTTGAGAAGGCCTACATTGACATTCTCATAACTTGGTGGGGTTTTAGCGATAAATGGTATGTTGCCAGTACGGGTATCAGAATTAAAGAAGGCTAGTTGGTCGACGGTAAAAACCTTTCCTTGATGAGGGAAACGTACAACACGGAAAAGGGTCGACACAACGACACGCATGGAATCGATCCAGCTGTGGCCAAGCAGAATATTATAATCAAGGAGAGCGTAAAAAAATTCCACTTCGACTTGGACCGTTTTACCTTCTAACATGATGGGCAATGAAGGAAGAACACCGTAGGGCTTAAAACCGGAGTCGTTGAAGGCTTTAAGAGTGTTCCAGGATTCGTTCAAAGGAGGAGAGCCAATGGATTTCCAACAAGCAAGATACATAACACAAGTCGAGGCACCCTCATCAATAACAGTTTGGAAAATTTTTTTGTCAGAGACAACCACTTGGATTTGGAACACAAGTTGAGGGGGTAACCTTGGAATGTGGTCTTCCAAGTCAAAGATTATTAAATTTGTATTCGTCGGGTCAATTCCACTGATAGCCTTCAACAATGCCTTCTGTTGTGCGAGACAAGTTTGAAGGACTTCAAGGGATGACATCATAGAAGGTGCTTGGGCCAGATCTTCAACAATGTTGTAGTTCTAGGCTGCACGAGCATGAGGATTGAAAGCCGATTTCTGAACGACGCCCTTTGGGGGGGGTCATAGAGCTGTGTCAAGGCTTGGTCATTCGAGATGAAGAGGACCATTAGTAGGTGGAGTCGCTGGAGAGGGTTGTACCAAAGAAGGGGGGTAAATCATCAACCTTCTCCTTAGAGGGAGAATAATCTTTGGCTTGAGTAGTGAGTGCAACATTGTTCTGCTTGGAATCACCAGTACACATCAAAACATATGATGTTGTAGAAGAGGAGGGTTGGTCGTGAATGACCAACTAAGCCTGTTGTTGAGACGGGAAGGGTTGGGACAAGACAGCCGGTGCAGGTGGTTTTGGAGCTCCATGTGACTTTGAACGTA
>JASDQU010684236.1:28812-45259 GCA_032191745.1 Picea mariana | reverse complement strand
TCTCTTCCGGTAAGGCTATTTCAGGAATTTCGTCCAGTTTTTTGATGAATTTCGGAATCTCAGGGGGAGAAGTCTGCTTCCCACGACTGTGAATAAGCCTGCGAAAAGCATCTGCGATCGAAGGGTGGGCGGGGATCTCGCCCCCTGGCACCGTCATGAGTCTCTCTGCACAAACCCCAACGCTCGCTCTGCACAAACCCTAACGCTCGCTCTGCACCAATATGACACTTCTTTTTATGACATTGTTATAAAAATATCTTTCCCGGCAAAATAAAATTAAGTTATGTAATGTGAACAATTGAACAAATTACAGGTCAAAGTCGATTTGATTTAGGATTTGCCAGCATATCAAAACTTGTAATTTTGGGCGCAATTTGATTTAGGAGGAAGAAAATTAAATTAATGGCTCCCAAATATGGTATACAGGGCTATAAAAACAATTAAATGCATGAAATTTTTAAACCCTCAACTTAATATATTGACCATGATGATGTCATAGGTTCAAATCCTAAAATAAAATTGATCCAGGTGGATATTGGTGGCCACCCACCTGTTCCAAATTCCAATTGGCTCATCTTGACAATTTTTAGTTCAACACGTTTTTGTGTAATGGGGACACTTCTTTGTAATTATGGGTTATGCACTTTTGAGGCTATCTTTAAGCCCTACACAACATCCATGTGGATATTGGTGGCTGCCCATCTAGTCCAACTGGCCTATTTTGGTAGTTTTCATCTCAGTACATCTTTCTGTACTTCCGGAGCCGTTTTGAGGCCCTAAACAACATTTTTTGGGCTTGCCACGATCCAAATGTCAACAAATGAAAAGTTTGACAACATAATGTGTAGTTCTTGAAAATATCTTTCCAATGGGCCATCACACGCTTAAAATAAAGATCGTATGCAAAAGTTATGATCCTAGGAAGTTGATGTACTAACTTACCCCAACGGGCCCACATGACTTTTGGTGCCTCATCTCCTAGGGTTAGGTTTTTGGATGTTTAAGGATTTGGAATTCATGTTTATTGTAAAAATGTCTTCAGAGCCTCATTGTACTCATTTTCTTGCGAATGAGCATAGTCGTCACATCTCTTCTCAAATATAAATCTGCCACTATTCTAACGAGTATCACACTCTGTATTTTTACAGTCTCTGTACATTTCTTTCATTAATGGAAATCATGTATTGCTGTATTTATCTATTTCTGGATATATTTATGTGTATTTCATTATAATGTCTCTTCTTTCATTTTGTTCTAAAAATAATCCGGATCAAAACCCTACACAGTCAAATGCAGTGGTACTCACGATTCTTGGTCCCTTGAGCATCGTAACTATCTCCTTTCCCTTGAGGTCTGTCTCCTTGTCCTCATAGTCTATCTCCTTTCCTTCAAGGTCTGTCTCCTTGTCCTCACAGTCTATCTCCTTTCCCTCGATCTCTATCTCCTTTCCCTCATTATCTATCTCCTTTCCATCACAATCTATCTCCTTTCCCTTGGTCTCTATCTCCTTGCCCTCGATATTTATCTCCTTGCTGTTGTAGTCTATCTCCTTGCCCTTGGTCTCTATCTCCTTTCCCTTGAGGTCTATCTCCTTTCCCTCATAGTCTATCTTCTTTCCCTCAGTTTTGTGCCCAGTGATCTCCTTATCCTCGTAGTCTATCTCCTTTCCCTCGATTTCATGCATAGTGATCTCCTTGCCCTTGGTCTCGTGCACAATGATATCAATCGGTTTTATTATTGTTGTTTTTTATTTTAATTTAAGAATTATGTTATATATATATATATTATTTTGGGTCATGTTATGTTATATATAAAATATATTATATATATATATTATACAAATATAGTATATTACATATTATATAATTAAATATTATATTATATGATGATTATAATGACGACGATGTTGAAGACGACGACAACGACGATGACGATGATGACGATGATGATGAGGATCATGATGATGACCATGATGATGTGTAATGGGTTAATTTCATAGTTAATGTGTTTAGGATCATAGTGGTTAGAGGTTATAATATTTGTGGTCAAAATGCATTAAGGGAAGATATGTCATGACTCATAGAAACTATGGGTCATAATGGTTAGGGTGTTAGTGTTCTCGGGGTCAAATTTTATCGAGAATGATTTTGTTAGGGGTAGTAAGGGTTAGGGGTCATAATGGTTAGATATTAAGTTATGCTAGTGGGTTAGGGTGTTAGGCATCATAGTCCATTCATAATCAAAATGGTTAGGGTTTATAGTGTATTAGGGTGTTAATGTGTTTCAGTTTAAAGTATCTTAGGAGGCAATTGTGAAGACATGATGATGACGACGATGACTACGATGAAAATGACAATGATGATGATGAGGAGGAAGATGACAATGTTGATTATGATGATGATGGTCATGACAATGGAAATGAAGACGATGATGACAATGACAATGATGACGACGAAGATGATGATGATGACGATGACAACAATAACAATGATGAAGATGACGATGATGATGATGAGAAGGAGGATGACGACGAAAATGTTGATTATGGTGATGACAATGATGATGACGATGATGACAACGAAAACTATGATGACAATGAAAATGATGATGATGATGATGATAAGGAGGAGGATGATGATAATCATGACAATGGAAATGCCGATGATGATGAGAATGACGATGACGACGACAGTGGTAATGACGATGACGATGATGACGATGACAACCAAAATGAAAATGATGACGATGACGATGAGGAGGAGAAGTAGGATGATGAAAATGTTGATTATGGTGATGACAACGAAGACGACGACGATGATGAAAATGACGATGACAACGATGATGATGATGACTATGATGATAATGACAGTGATCACGACGACAATGATGATGAGGACAACGATGAAGAGATGATGATGATGATGTGATAGTTATCATGACAATGTAAACGATGATGATGATGATGATGATGATACGATGATGATCATGGAAATGGAAATGAGGGAAATGATGACAATGATGATGATGATGATGACAATGATGATGATGATGATGATGATGACGATGACAACGATAATGATGACAATGCCAATGATGATGAATATGATGGTGATTATGATGAGGAGGTTGACAACGACAATGTTGATTATGGTGATGAAAATGATGACGATGATGATGATTATGACGACGAAGATGATGACAATGACTATGACGACATTGAAAATGATGATGATGATGATGATGATGATGATGATGATGATGAGGATGATAATGTTTATTATGATGGTTATCATGACAATGAAAATGATGACAATGATGAAAATGGCGATGATGATGACAATGACGATGACGATGATGATGACAATGATGATAATGATAATGAAAATGATGACGATGATGATGATGAAGAGGAGTAAGATGACAACAATGTTGATTATGGTGATGACAATGAAAAATGACAACAATGATTATGACAACGACTATGATGACCATGACGACCATGTTGATGAAGATGGCAATGACGATGATTATGACAATGGAAATGATGATGACGATAGAAATGATGATGATGATGATGATGGATATGAAAATGGATATGATGATGATGATGATGATGATGATGACAATAGTGATGACTATGATGACGATGATGATGATGAGAATGATGATGAAGATGATGATGATGATGATGACTACAAAAATCATGATGACGATGATGATGATGATGACAATGGTGATGATGATGATGATGATGATGATGATGACAATGATGACTTTGAAAATCATGATGATGAATATGTTGATGACCATGACGATGACGATGACGACGACGATGATGAATGACGATTGCGACAATCATGATGACGATGACGATGACCGTGATGACGACGATGAATGCAACAATAATAATGAAAATGACGATGATGACCATGGAGATGATGACAATGATGAAGATGGAGACAATGACTAAAATTACTCTAACATCCCCCAACCCAATCGAGGAATATTATGGTGCGGAATACTCATAAAAATGAAAATTTTTGGTAATGTTATGAGGAAAATATCTCTATGGATAGGGTGAACCACAACAGATGGAAATGACTGCAGAAATTAACTGCATTCCAAACACATGCTATATAAACCAATATGAAAGTGAGATAGGAAAGACGCCTACCTTATCCAAATGTTCAATGAAGTCCACCATTGAGCACTTTGATCCAAAGCTATATACCCGCAACAAGTTCTCAACAAACAAGAAAAACAAGAATATGGTGATAATATAAAAGGGTTAGTACATTAGATAGCATAATCCATCAATATACATAACAAATACACCCATGTATAATAACTCATATATTCACAAGATATCAATTGGATAGGAAAGGAGTATTTCTATTAATAAATGATCAGTAGAAGTGAAAATATTATAGACTTCCGTGTCAGCACGGTTCAAAACCGAGAAACTAAGTTCATTCCAGCTAGGCCTCCACCACTTCAATCCTCCACCAAAGGCAAGCTCATAGAAGGGAGACAATGAGGTTCTCCATCAATAAGGGAAGATCTTGGGGGATGAACACTGTGTTCAAACTTAAAGGACAAAGGGATGTAGACTCAATATGAAGTAAATAATTTCTCCAGAGTAACTTTTCTCTCAAAGTTAAATTCTCTCCTCTTTTCCATAGCTCAGAATCAACCTCTTTATAGATTTCAAAATGAAATTGAAGGGCCGAGTCAGAACATTTACAATATATGGAAGGCTAAGGATCAGAGATATTCTGTCGTGACATGGAAACCCGAAATTTAATCTTGATTTTTTGGAACAAATCCTGATGTACGTGGGATGTAGTGTAGTAGCCTGCATATATGCTTGTTGTATAAGGTGAAATATGCGTACAAGAAGAAAAATTTATATTTTTTTCTCTGGATTTTAACAACAGGGAAGATAACTTTGCATAGGGAAATGGAATAAGGCCCTCTCTGCAAGATTACATAGGGTGAAGAAAATCTTGCTTTAACAGATGCCCCCTAATGTGTGAGGTTAGAGGAGTATTTGCGATGGTTGAAATACATTATAAATAAACCAAAAGTGCAGTGGTAGAGAGCCAGCTAGATGAATTCAATTGCTCATTACATTCTGCACTGACTTTGCATACATGGCTGCCAAAAATTACACTGCAGATCCATGTGAAAATATACCAAACAAGTGTCCGTGGCCATGAATAGGTGGATACAAATGCGGTTACATGCCAATAGTTGTTATAGTCACAAACAAGTCCCAGTATAACCAGTCTCAAAACCAGTCTGAAGATATATGTATACTATGGAGTACAATCTGATCTCCCATGATCACTGAAGTCATATAGGTACTAGTCCAATGAAAAGGAAGCAACAACTTAGGAAAGATGCGACCACATAGTGATGTCTTCAAGTCTTCTACACAATCCGCCAAAGGTGCAAGTCTACATCATGTGAATAAAGGAGTTGAGGTCGAACACAATGAGACATCGTTTGATTACTAGTCATTGATGTATACCATTAACAAATGCGAGACAAACTACTGATAATGAAAGTAGGTATCAAGGCACTGAGTACATTCTTACAAGTGTGAATAGAGGATCCGATGTCGAACACCTGAAGAATCGATCGGTCAGAAGACATTGATGTATTCCCAACTGTCGATGGCGAGAGAGCCTACCACTAATGACTACAAGCCTCAAGGTACTCATAAGACTCTAGGTCCCGTTTCCAGAATTAATGGGCTGATGTCGATGGAAGGAGACCCGATGAAAGGAGAGCATTAAAGAATATCTCATCAGTCAGCATGAGGAACAAAGCAGGAGCTTCATGATTTGGTGGAAATATGACGAAGAAAAAGTTCACAAACCAATGACTCGGTGCATCTTTTGCGTGTGCCAAGTGCAAGCGGTACGCGAAAAAGACCCTCTGAATAACATCCAATGATGAAAACTATTGACAAAGGAAAGGAAACCACCATTAAGGATAATGGAATCCAAGACACTGCACGAATCCCAATGTGTGAATAAATGTCTTGCCGTCAAACACAAGGAAAACCACCTAGTCAACGACCAATGATGAAATGTCGACTGCTGGGTTCAAGGTGACCTACCAATGATGAAAGTAGGGTGAGGGTGCATGATAGGACTACAATATCATGTGATTTTTATACAAACTGAGGGTATGGCCGACATGCAAAGTCAAGAGTTCCGAGGAGTGGCCAACACAGGTTAATAGACTTCTTGTAAACAAGATGAAGAGACAAATGGAGGACTCTAGCAGCATAGACCCAATGATGAAACTATGAGATGAAGGAGGCATCAAGAAAATTATCTATAGGGATTGGAAGAGTAACCGGTCGGTAGAGAAGACTCTATAATGAGCTCATCTTTCTAAGGAAATGATACTCCCAAAATTATGATGAATGGACTCAATAACTTTGTGCTCTGTTCAAAGGCAACACGACTGCTGCCAACATAAGATAATACTCCCTTTCCGCTCGTATTTTTTATATTTTTTCATAGAAAAATGAATGCTATGATAAAGAGGAGGAAACAAGTGTCACAAGTAAGAAAAACTAGTTCCAACAGTGGAACATACCTATGCTCAATGTAGGGAAATGCACGTGGGAGATGGACACTCGGGGGGTGTTCCCTCCTAGGTAAGGGTGTCAAATTGCGAAGGATATAAACAAGGCTCTACTTGGTTGATGATGCAAAACTGCTGAGGCAAACAATTTATAACGCAAAGCGAGAACCGGCTATAGGCTCAATACTGCAAGCAAGGGCATGAGATGCAATCACAACTTAATGCCAAAAAATGTCCTTTTTATGTCCTTTATTCTACTTGGTGTGAAAAAGGGATAAGCTTGTGCCAAATAGACATCTTTTCAAATCCAATTTATGAGTGTGAAAAAGAAAAGTTCACTTGACGATCTTTTCTATTTTTGGTAATGAGTCAAAAAAGAGATTAACTAAGACTCATGAACTTTCAAGTCCAATTTAACGAGTGTGAAAGGGACAAATCACTCAGAAATATTTTCACTTTTTTAAAAACAAGTTCGAAAAGAGATTAAATTAAACTCGTGAGGGATTAATTGGTGGTGGTAAAGGTAAGGACACTGTTAGCACTCCATAAACCTGTTCGGCTGATAAACAAACGATGAAGGTAATTTTTTCAATCAACTTTGAGACTCGAAACTAGCCTCTCGGATCTGGAGAAGGCTCTCTCAGGAGACACAGTCTCAATGCGGGATATGGCTTTAAAGCAATGGCTATATTTAACACTTTTGATATAATGGGTTCTAGTTATATTGGCGCAAGAAAGTAGGACTTTGGGATATGGAGTCGATTCGAGGAAACAAAGGAAACAAATGACTTTGTGACTGAACTTGAGAGGATAAAGGCTAAGAGAACAACAATCTTCAATGAAAAATAATAATGTGTGGTGGGGAGAAATTATAGGAAGTAACTCGGAGCACCACTGCAAGTGAATTCAGAGTTAACTTTAGAGGAAAAAACATTTTGTCTAAATGGAACGAACAAGGGGTGCTGCGCAGTGAATCCACGAGTTCAAAATTCGTTTCAAGATACACATAAAATATATGAATAAGGAAAACATGAAGTAGATACGAAAGGAAAGAAAAACAATACATCCAACTCCTACAATTATAATCTTTTCATCAAGTTACAAGACTTTTGCATTAAGTTTCAGTTGAACTCAAATTATATTCAATAGATGCTGTCTATGCTAAAATTTGCCAACCAAACTGGATTACATTGAAAAGATCAAATATATAAACGAGGGCACCGCTTGGGCTACCCTACTCTTCTAATTGCTATCTCTACAAACTAGGAAAATGACTGTTCCGCGTTACAAAACTCTTCGCATGACCCTTTACAAAAATAGACAAAGACACATCTAGCTACATCATGATCGTTGTAACCCACCATGGGGATTCAGTTGTCGATCAGGTATCTGGGTGGACAACTGTTTGTCAGAGTCTCGATATCTGTTGTAACAACTTCAATTTTTTTGCTGCCTGTTCATTTTCTAGGGGAAGTGTGTGCGACAAGTGGCTGCAGACAGTCATGGTCGTTATTAAAATGGTGAAATGTCTCCTTCAAAATCGTCAAGAATTTCCTTTTGTTTTCGAATATGGGAACAAACTTGACTAATCTTGTTTCTTCTTCTTCGCGTCATTTTCCAGCAAACAACTCAACAACATTCCCCCAGGATCTTTCCAGTAGAGTGAGTTGTCCAAGATGCAGAACTTCACTGCTTTAATCTTGAAAAAAATGGATTTAGTCTTACTTATGTCAAGAGGGGCCTGGAGATTCTTCAACACATATATGATATCTACATACCACGATGAATTGAAAAAATCCTGGGACACCTGTGCAGTCGTTTCTTCCTGAGGACTCTCTAACATGTCGACGATGAAATTTATTCCCACAACGTTGCAGTCCGACTGTGCCATTAGATTCACGAGGCCTTGACCCTTAATTAGTTTTGTGGGCTTGATCTCCAGGTCATATTCTAACATGGCTGCTATCCATTTTCCTCTCCTCCCTTCGGGGTCAGGCTGAGTCAGGATATCCTTAACTGAATTGATGGGCACATGAGAAATAGCGTGGGAGTGAAATATGTATGTTCTGAATTACTTCAAGGATTTAACTAAGGCATATGCTTGTTTTTCCATAATGTCATACCTTAGTGGAGCATCCCTCAACGTCCTGTTGAAATAGGATATAGGTTTCTTGAAGTTCTACTCGTCTTTCTACCACAACACGCCAATGATAGTGTGCTCTGAGGCGAATGAAAACATGATGAAATCCTTCATGAAGTCTGGAATGGCTAGTACAAGGGCCCTAGTCAGCACCACTTTGATATCATCGAAGGATTTCTTGGCCTCCGGGTTCCACTTGATCTCATTTCCCTTCCTGAGCATGCAGGTTATATGCTTTATGATCTCTGGCATGTTCAGGATGAATCTCCTCAAGAAGTTTACTTTTCCTAGGAAGGATTGCACTTCTTTTTTACTGCGCAGAGTGCTGATTTCCAATATTCCTTCAACTCGACTAGGTCTATATTAATGCCTTCCTTTGAGATAATATGTCCCAACAACTTCCCTTCTTCCACCCTGAAATGTGATTTCTTTGGATTCAACAATATGCCGAACTTCTTGCACTTCTGGAAAAATTTCTCCAGATGCTCGAGGTGTTGTTCGTCAGAGGCAGAGTATATTGTGATGTCGTCTAGATAGATCACAATGAACTTTTTCTTTTCATCGGCAAACGCGATATCCATTTCCCTTTGGAAATTAGCTCCAACGTTCATCAAGCTGAAGGGAATCTTGGCATACATGAACATTCCCCATGAATTTATGAAAGATGTTTTTTCTCTATCACTTGGGTGGACCATGATCTGATTATACCCTGAAAAACCGTCCAACATGGACATCTTCTAGGTACCCACCACCTTTTGCAGGATATAGTCCATTTTAGGGAGAGGGTAGTGGTCCTTTAAGGACACTTTTTTCAAATTCCAGAAGTCCACACACAGTCTTATCTCACTGCTCTTCTTTCTTACCAGTACCAAGTTAGATACACATTTCGAGAATCTTAAAGAAATGATAATCTTAGATTCGAATAATTTCTTCACCTCCTTCTCGATCAACGACAACAATAGTGGATTTATCCATCATAGTTTCTGTTTGAATGACTTCTGATCTTCTTTGAGAGGGATGACATGCTAGATTACATCAATGTCATACACCTTCAAATCATCATAGCTCCATGCTCTTTAGGGTTTGGGTCAGGATTTTCTCTGGTATAGATTGTCTTCGAAGCCGGGTTTCCTGAAGTGCACTACTTGAAGCTACTGGTCTTTTCGACTGGAGCCCCCAGGGTAAAGGTTTCAATCAATAAATATGTTTGTCCCTATGTTACCCTCAGGGGCCAAACCACCATGTTATTCGTTCTCCGAGGGAAAATCTATTCAATTTCATCCCCGACAATGATGCCAGAATGTTAGCACTCCATAAATCTGTTTGGATGATAAACAAACGACGAAGGTAAAATTTTCAACCAACTTTGAGACCCAAAACTAGCCTTTCGGATATGAAGAGGGCTCTCTCAGGAGACATGGTCTCAACACGGGATATGGATTTAAAGCGGTGGCTAGATTTAACACTTTTGAGATAATGGGTTCTGGTTATATTGGCGCAAGAAAGTAATACTTTAGGCTATGGAGTGGATTTGAGGAAACAAAGAAAACAAATGACTCGGTGACTGGAATTGAGAGGATAAAGGCTAAGCGAGCAACAATCTTCAGTGCAAAATAGTAATGTGTGGCGGGGAGAAATTACAGGAAGTAACTCAGAGCACCACTATGGGTGAATTCAGAGTTAACTTTAGAAGAAAAAATATTTTTTCTAAATGGCGTGAACAAGGGGCACTGTGCAATGAATCCACGAGTTTGAAATTTGTTTCAAGATAGACAAAAAAAATATGAATAAGGAAAATAGAAAGTACATACACAAAAAAAGGAAAACAATACATCCAACTTCTACAATTAGAATCTTTTCATCAAGTTACAATACTTTTTCATTAAGTTTCAGTTGAAATCAAATTACATTCAATAAACGCTGTATATGCTAAAATTTTCCAACCAAACCGGCTTACATTGAAAAGATCAAATATATAAACGAGGGCACCGCTTGGGCTACCCTACTCTTCTAACTGCTATCTCTACAAACTAGGAAAATGACTGTTCTGCGTTACAAAACTCTTCGCATGACCCTTTCCAAAAATAGACAAAGATACATCTAGCTACATCATTCTCATTGTAACTCACCATGAGGATTTGGTTGTCTATAGGTATCTGGGTGGACAAGTGTTTGTCAAAGTCCCGTTGTCTGCTGTAACAACTTCAATTTTCTGTCGCCTGTTCATTTGTTGGGGGAAGTGTGTACAACAAGTGGCTGTAGATAGTCATGGTCATTATTAAAATGGAGAAATGTCTCCTTCAAAACCATTAATATTTTCCTTCTGTTTTCGAATACGAGAACGAACTTGGCTAATATTGTTTCTTTTTCTCGCTGGCGAGAGATGTGCAAGCTATCTTTTCGGTCGCTTCACATTCGCTGGAGTGTTTGGCATACCTTTCTTCTGACAACCACTGTGATTCGTGAAACTGTACAATCATATCCTGAGCCTCTCAGAGATGTTTCTTGAGCCACGTCACGTTCCCTTCATGACCTTGTGCTGCTGGTGCTTTCGTGATCTTTGTCGCCAACTGTTGTCTCAACTCCTTATTTTCTTGGTACAACTCGACGATGCCAGCTGGGCTTGCTTCAACTGCTGAGATGTCTCTTGATCATTTGAGCCTACAAAATCCAACCTCCTCTTTCTTCTCCCACTTCCTCGGCTAGAACTCTCCAAAGGCTCCAAGCAGACGATGTACATAATTCATTTTTCAACGATTGGTCATGCGCGTGGCTCATCTGAGATTCAAGTTTCCCTAACTTCCTTGTTCTTCCTTGGTCTGCCCCTTCTTCGAGGTATCTGATTTTGGGGAGACAACGATTCTATTGTCCCCCCTTACTATGCGGTTCCTCCCATTCCAAGTTTTGTGTGGTGTGATTTCGTCTTTCCCGTTGGTAAAGGAAAAATCTCCCTTTTATCTTTGGGGATGCTTGTTGTGAGTGAGAATGAATCCCAATCACTCTAGGGCTCGGATCTGGAGATCCGACCACTACATGTACCCTTCTTCAAGTTCTGAGAGGTCGCCATGGTGCAATCAGTATCTGTCTTGCACACAGTATATTGGGCAAATGCCCAAGTTGGAGAATCCAATCGATCTGGGCCTACGAGAAAACTTACAGATAGAGCTTGGATCTGATTTCATGAATAACATGGGTGCAAGAGATTTGGGATTTATAACAAAATGGGCGAAAGGAGAAATCGTGCCAAGGAACAGTGAGTTCATGGCGACTGGATGTTTCGAATCGAACCGCATATTTTCTATAACACATCCCTGCATGTAGAGTACAAGCAATAAAGGTTGCAAGGCATAAGTGATGTGAATGCCGTGATTTTTCATTCCTTCGGCCTCTATGATGGACTGATAATAGTTACAACACCTGCCGACGTGACCCCCATTAACTACTTGACTCGACCTAGGGCACGTAGAGACTAAATTTGACAGGACCCAAATTTTTGGGAACGACACATCCGTACCATTCATGTACGTTTCGACTCTGACATCCCTTCCTATTTCCAAGGGCCAACCGACCACTTGCTGACTTCGATCCTTTCATTTCTACGCACCTGAATTCATGTATTTTGAAACATGGGATATAACTCGACTGAAAACCGACTCTAATTGAAAGAAAAATGGCGGCTCTAACAAACACAACAGGCCATCCACGGTGGTGGGAGACAGGCTAGTGGACATTTTCTTTCCAACCGTCATTACCAGGAACTTCGGACTACAAAGACACATGTGGAGGAACATGAATTCTAGGAAAATTATGAGGCTTCTGGAAAGGGGGCCTCTCTGGTCGAGGGTTCAATATCCCATGGCCAATCCAATTAAAGAACCCAACTTGAAACAACTGGTTTAACTCTTTTCGGTCAACGTCAAAATGAATAGAAAATCTATGCCTTCTATGACCTCGATTCCAATTTCCCTACCTCTGTTATTTTGACCATTGCTACCTCTACTAAAAATAACTCATCCTGTAGCAACAATTTGTTAGTCATAAAGTCATTAATAAACCCTACATGAAATCTCTACTTACATAAATCAAGATTTGGCTCTAGAATTTACTACGAGACACATGCAATCCATCCATAATATGTCATTTATTAATTTCCACGTGAACAAGGAATTGATAGGGTTCATGGGAATATGGAGGGCTTGTATTTAGTTAAAAATGATATCATGGAGGGGGATTAATATATCAATACTGTTCAAACCATCAATAAAACAATTAACTGTGTGTCTAAACAAATCCAAAACATCAATTCTCAATCTTTCCCATATCAACGTCCTTTCATTTCCACACAAACTCCTTTTCAAAATAAATATCACAAAACAAGGGATGAATAAGTGAATTTGGGATCGTGAAGGGGGCGTATTTAGCAAAAATTGGTAGAATGAGGGGGGTATCTCATGGATACTATTCAAATGATACATCATCCATGCCAGCTCTATTATAAATTCACAATCAAACTTTCTTACTGTTCAAAATTTAAAGTTTAAACAATACTCTATTTAAAAAAAAAAACAAACCAAAACTGGTGTTTTTTTTCACAAAATTGCTCACTTGCCTTTGAAACTATATTACACAGTAACCAATTGCCCATAAATAAAAATAACCATAATAACAATACTTCCTGTACATAACATAATCGAAAAATGAACAACATCATAATCACTACAACCGATACAATAGACAATCTTGGGGTGAACTTGGCTAGTACCATAATATCAACATCAACAAAGTTCTTAAAACCATAGGGTCCTGCGAAGTGCCTCAAAATAGATCCCTATATATAACCATAATTTTAATGGAACCACAATTCATCAAGCTTCCTCATCCTATTCCATTCTGGTTTGTAGACTTCATTTGAGCACCATATAACTTATACACAGGTGATTTTTGTAATTACAATAAAACATGGCAAGTTTATATTATAACAATAATTCACACATTGCTATCAACCTCGTAAGCTTCATATGGACAGACTGTGAATTCAAATGAATAAGTGAGTCCAACACTTCATCCATACTTATATAACAATTGATCAATCAAAAACCCACGCCCAAACAAAAGAGCACGAACGGTGCTTCCTCAAATTCTGGGTAAGAAACACGTTCATGGTAATGCATAAGGTTCAACGCAACAGTGGAAAATAGGTGGCAGAAGAAAGCGGGCTGAAAACCTGAGGGTTTGGATAGAAAAGAGCACAAAAATTTTATTTCCATCACAATATCTCACATTAATACTCACAGATTTGGAACTGTGGCGTAGGAATATTAGCCACGAAGACCAACAACCTTAACATACAAGTAGAATGTCCAAAAAAGCCCACAAGTAAGAGGCAGAGAGAACCTATTGTCGAACAGGGAAGAAAACCAAAAGCAAGGAACCTAAGGCAAAAACCGACCCAGGAGTATCCCCAAACACATTCCTTTTCATAGAAATATTGTGAACAACTACACCAGTAAAAGACACCCATGACTCTTTTAATGCTAATGGTCTCAAAACAACCACCACAGGAAACCAAAACTTGAAAATCAACCAACACACAGTACAAACATTATAACAAATTTGGAAATACACAGACCATGAGAAAACAAGATCCAACTATTGACTTAAAGAGCAAAGCAAATGTTCATGGATGGAAAAGAAAGAAAACCCCAAACATGTGCAAAATATTGCTTAATGAGAAAAGACCAACTTGTATACCTTCTCCACGACAGAGGAAAGTGGAGTAGCAACAACCAACAAAGAAAAATGAAAGAATGACTAGGGTGGTGGGCTCGAGATGAGTTTGAGTGATGTGAATTTACTGCATGCCGCTTCTCCCTTTCTACCTTCATTCATGGTTAGTACGAGCCAAACCCACTATAGAGTTCATCACCCCTTAGCATTCAATTTGATTAATACATCCAACTATACCAAAGTCTCCATATGTTCCAATTTAACAATGCACCAACTATTGTAGCTATCCCCATTTCACAAATAATAACTTGCTAGGGATACAACCAATCCTTGTAATTAAACCAATGCACACAACAATTGTAGCAAGGGTCGAGGTGATCGCCCATATAAACCATATACAATATCAAAATTAAAACTAGGGTGTAAATCCTTTATTCATTTGAAAGCAACATAATCATACTTTGTGATAGATAATCAAGATAACATCATTCCTTGTTTTAATTTTCTTGTCCACAACATCTTATCATAAGCATTTTAACCACGATTCGATGTAAATGAACTATAGAGTTTGTGTCACAACCAAGGCACAAGAAAACAAAATATAAGTGTCGCTTCTTCATCATAGTCACATAAATCGTACAAGGGGTCCCACCTACTAGTATATTATTAATTATAATTAAATAATAAGGCTTGGAAACCATTTGCAAGCATGGTACCCTATGTTGCGTTCTTGAGCATCAACAAAAGGGATCATTAATGTTTTTGAAAAGAAAACCAAATTATAATACTAAAAAGACGTATTTACCAATATAGAAATCTACCAAAATAATTACGTTAATGCAGGTATTCCATTCATGAGCTTTCACCCCACCAAATTCACATTTCTTTGTTAAAATATTCTTTATGTTTGAAGCAAATCCCATTGGAAATTTAATTTTCTGAATGACCTCTTTTACAACATTTATTTCCTACTCTGTAAATAACCATGGAAGACTATTTTGGTGTCCATTTTTATTTGAATAAATCACATTTTGTAGTGCATGATTGGCTTCTTGAATGTCAGTACAAATTTTGACAATTTTTTCTTTGTCATTCCTTCCATCTATGATTGTCCACAACATTTCTGTTACATTCTTCTCGATATGCATTGTATCAAACACATGAGATATTTGTAAGTGCTCATAGTAGGGAAACCTTTTGAATTTTATAAGGTAACTTTTCATTCCTCATGGAATCCCATTAATGCCTTGACGACATTTATGAAAAATAATTAATGAGATTACAACAATAATTGTTAGATAAAATAAACATAATTCAATACAAATTAAAATTGTAAAATATTAATATATATGACACATAGACTAAATTCTTACCTTGGTGATTTCTATTATATTCCAACTTCCATAGGTGAGGTGTCATTCTTTGTGGTTTTATTCCAGTCTCTTCTTTCATATTGAAAATATGTTTTTCTGTAGTTCTATACCTATGGTTCTTAGGGAGGAAGTGCATATACTCATCAAATAACTCCTTTCCTATAATTTTTGAATGACATGAATTCATCCTAGGACCACAAACTGGACATGTAAATTTACCATTTATTTGAAGACCTGCAATATATGGATTAATGTCAGTATTATTTATATAATAAGGAATTAATATTTAAGAAGCATGCATCATATTTTCATAAAATTATATACTATTAAAGTGCAACAATATGTTACATACCACAAAAATGTGTTAGCCCTGGGGCATCATGAATTTGTTGGAAGATTGGTTGTTGTCATTGATGTCAACCCTAGTCATGGGTTTTGGACCACACGATTGATGAAGTTATTTGGACATGAAGGAAAATGCACATGTAGATACAACACCCATGGATGGATAGTATACATCATTCTCTTTCCGGTGGTATGTGGCACGTCACGTGAATCCTCATGGTTGAGGAGAAATGAATTTTTGAAGATGACAAAGTGAATT
>JASDQU010684236.1:0-18631 GCA_032191745.1 Picea mariana | reverse complement strand
TGGGTTAATGTCATAGTTAATGTGTTTAGGATCATAGTGGTTAGAGGTTATAATATTTGTGGTCAAAATGCATTAAGGGAAGATATGTCATGACTCATAGAAACTATGGGTCATAATGGTTAGGGTGTTAGTGTTCTCGGGGTCAAATTTTATCGAGAATGATTTTGTTAGGGGTGGTAAGGGTTAGGGGTCATAATGGTTAGAGATTAAGTTATGCTAGTGGGTTAGGGTGTTAGGCATCATAGTCCATTCATAATCAAAATGGTTAGGGTTTATAGTGTATTAGGGTGTTAATGTGTTTCAGTTTAAAGTATCTTAGGAGGTAATTGTGAAGACATGATGATGATGACGACAACTACAATGAGAATGAAAATGATGATGATGATGAGGAAGATGACAATGTTGATTATGATGATGATGGTCATGACAATGGAAATGAAGACGATGATGACAATGACAATGATGATGACGATGATGATGATGACAACGATGACAATAATAACAATGATGAAGATGATGATGATGATGATGAGGAGGAGGAGGATGACGACAAAAATGTTGATTATGGTGATGACAATGATGACGATGACGATGAAAATGAAAACTATGATGACAATGAAAGTGATGATGATGACGATGATAAGGAGGAGGATGATGATAATCATGACAATGGAAATGCCGATGATGATGACAGTGGTAATGACGATGACGACGATGACGATGACGATGACAACGAAAATGAAAATGATGACGATGACGATGAGGAGGATGAGGAGGAGAAGTAGGATGATGAAAATGTTGATTATGGTGATGACAACGAAGACAATGACGATGATGACAATGACGACGACGACGACGATGATGATGACTACGATGATAATGACAATGATGATGATGACGATGATGATGAGGACAACGATGAAGAGACGATGATGATTATGTGATAGTTATCATGACAATGGAAACGATGATGATGATGATGATGATATGATGATGATCATGGAAATGGAAATAAGGGCAATGATGACAATGATGATGATGATGATGACAATGATGATGACGACGACGATGATGATGATGAAAATGATGATGACGATGATGACGACGATGACAATGGCGATAATGACAATGCCAATGATGATGAATATGATGGTGATTATGATGAGGAGGATGACAACGACAATGTTGATTATGGTGATGACAATGATGACAATGATGATGATTATGACGACGACGATGATGACAATGACTATGACGACATTGAAAATGATGATGATGACGATGATGATGATGATTAGGATGATAATGTTTATTATGATGGTTATCATGACAATGGAAATGATGACAATAATGAAAATGACGATGATGACGACAATGACGATGACGATGACGATGACAACGATGACAATGATAATGAAAATGATGACAATGATGATGATGATGAGGAGGAGGAGTAAGATGACAACAATGTTGGTTATGGTGATGACAATGAAAAATGACAACAATGATTATGACAACGACTACGATGACCATGACGACCATGTTGATGAAGATGGAAATGACGATGATCAAGATAATGGAAATGATGATGACGATAGAAATGATGATGATGATGATGATGATGATGATGATGATGATGATGATGGTTATGAAAATGGAGATGATGATGATGATGATGATGACAATGGTGATGACAATGATGACGATGATGATGATGAGAATGTTGACGAAGATGATGATGACAATGACTGCAAAAAACATGATGACGATGACGATGATGATGACAATGGTGATGATGATGATGAAAACGATGATGATGATGATGATGATGATGACCATGAACATGATGATGATGATGACGACAATGATGACTTTGAAAATCATGATGATGAAGATGTTGATGATCATGACGACGACGACGATGATGATGATGATGAATGACGATTGCAACAATCATGACGACGATGATGATGACCACGATGACGACGATGAATGCGAAAATAACAATGAAAATGATGACAATGACGATGATGGAGACAATGAATAAAATCACTCTAACGTCCCCCAACCCAATCGAGGAATATTATGGTGCGGAATACTCATAAAAATGAAAATTTCTGGTAATGTTATGAGGAAAATATCTCTATGGATAGGGTGAACCGCAACAGATGGAAATGACTACAGAAATCAACTGCATTCCAAACACATGCTATATAAACCAATATGCAAGCGAGATAGGAAAGAGGCCTACCTTGTCTAGATGTTCAATGAAGTCCACCATTGAGCACTTTGTATACCCGCAACAAGTTCTCAACAAACAAGAAAAACAAGCATATGGTGATAATATAAAAGGGTTAGCACATTAGATAGCATAATCCATCAATATACATAAAAAATACACCCATGTATAATAACTCACATATTCACAAGATATCAATTGGAAAGGAAAGGGGTATTTCTATTAATAAATGATCAGTAGAAGTGAAAATATTACAGAATTCCATGTCAACACGATTCAAAACCGAGAAACTAAGTTCATTCCAGCTAGGCCTCCACCACTTCAATCCTCCACCAAAGGCAAGCTCATAAAAGGGAGACAATGAGGTTCTCCATCAATAAGGGAAGATCTTGGGGGATTAACACTGTGTTCAAACTTAAAGGACAAAGGGATGTAGACTCAATATGAAGTAAATAATTTCTTCAGAGTAACTTTTCTCTCAAAGTTGAATTCTCTCCTCTTTTCCATAGCTTAGAATCAACCTCTTTATAGCTTTCAAAATGAAATTGAAGGGCTGAGTCAGAACATTTCCAATATATGGAAGGCTAAGGATCAAAGATATTCTATCGTGACATGGAAACCTGACATTTAATTTTGATTTTTTGGCACAAATCCTGATGTACGTGGGATGTAGTGTAGCAGCCTGTGTATATGCTTGTTGTATAGGGTGCAATATGCATACAAGAAGAAAAAGTTATATTTTTGTCTCTAGATTTTAGCAACAGGGAAGATAGGTCTGCATAGGGAAATGGAATAAGGCCCTCTCTGCAAGATTACATAGGGTGAGGAAAATATTGCTTTAACAGATGCCCCCTAATGTGTGAAGTTAGAGGAGTATCTGCAATGGCCAAAATACATTATAAATAAACCAAAAGTGGAGTGGTAGAGAGCTAGCTAGACGAATTCAAATGCTCATTACATTCTGCACTGACTTTGCATACATGGCTACCAAAAATTACACTGCAGATCCATGTGAAAATATACCAAACAAGTGTCTGTGGCCATGAATAGGTAGATACAAATGCGGTTACATGCCAATAGTTGTCATAGTCACAAACAAGTCCCAGTAGAACCAGTCTCAAAACCAATCTGAAGATATATGTATACTATGGAGTACAATTTGATCTCCCATAATCATTGAATTCATATAGGTACTGGTCCAATGAAAAGGAAGCAACAACTCAGGAAAGATGCAACCACATAGTGATGTATTCAAGTCTTCTACACAATCCACCAAAGGTGCAAGTCTGCATCATGTGAATAAAGGAGTTGAGGTCGAACACAATGAGACACCATTTGATTACTGGTCATTGATGTATACCATTAACAAACGCGAGACAAACTACTGATAATGAAAGTAGGTATCAAGGCATTGAGTACATTCTTACAAGTGTGAATAGAGGAGCTGATGTCGAACACCTGAAGAATCCATCGGTCAGGAGACATTGATGTATTCCCAACTGTCAATGGTGAGAGAGCCTACCACGAATGACTGAAAGCCTCAAGGTACTCATAAGACTCTAGGTCCCGTTTCCAGAATTAATGGGATGATGTCAATGGAAGGAGACCCGCTGAAAGGAGAGAATTAAGGAATCTCTCATCAGTCAGCATGAGGAACAAAGTAGGAGCTTCATGATTTGGTGGAAATATGACGAAGAAAAAGTTCATGAACCAATGACTCGGTGCATCTTTCGCGTGTGCAAAATGCAAGCGATATGCGAAAAAGACCCTCTAAATAACATCCAATGATGAAAACTACTGACAAAGGAAAGGAAACCACCATTAAGGCTAATGGAATCCAAGACACTGCATGAATCCCAATGTGTGAATAAATGTCTTGCTGTCGAACACAAGGAAAACCACCCAGTCAATGACCAATGATGAAATGTCGACTACTGGGTTCAAGGTGACCTACCAATGATGAAAGTAGGGCTAGGGTGCATGATAAGACTACAATATCATGTGATTTTTAGACAAACCGAGGGTATGGCCGACATGCAAAGTCAAGAGTTTTGAGGAGTGGCTGACACAGGTTAAAAGACTTCCTGTGAACAAGAGAAAGAGACAAATGGAGGACTCTGGCAGCATAGACCCAATGATGAAACCATGAGATGCAGGAGGCATCAATAAAATTATCTATAGGGGCTGTAAGAGTAACCAGTCGGTAGAGAAGACTCTATAATGAGCTCATCTTCCTAAGGCAATGATACTCCCAAAATTATGATGAATGGACTCAATAACTTTGTGCTTTGTTCAAAGGCAACATGATTGCTGCCAACATAAGATAATACTCCCTTCCTGCTCGTATTTTTTTTATTTTTTCATAGAAAAATGAATGCTATGATAAAGAGGAGGAAACAAGTGTCGCAAGTAAGAAAAACTAGTTCCAATAGTGGAACATACCTATGCTCAATGTAGGGAAATGCATGTGGGAGATGGACACTCGGGGAATGTTCCCTCCTAGGTAAGGGTGTCAAATTGCGAAGGATATAAACAAGGCTCTACTTGGTTGATGATTCAAAGCTGTTGATGCAAACAATTTATAACACAAAGTGAGCATTGGCTATTGGCTCAATACTGCAAGCAAGGGCATGAGATGCAATCACAACTTAATGCCAAAAAATGTCCTTTTTTATGTCCTTTATTCTACTTGGTGTGAAAAAGGGATAAACTTGTGCCAAATAGACATCTTTTCAAATCCAATTTACGAGTGTGAAAAAGTCAAGTTCACTCGACGATCTTTTCTATTTTTGGTAACGAGTCAAAAAAGAAATTAACTAAGACTCATGTACTTTCAAGTCCAATTTAACGAGTGTGAAAGGGACAAATCACTTAGAAATATTTTCGCTTTTTTAAAGAAAAGTTCGAAAAGAGATTAAATTAAACTCGTGAGGGATTAATTGGTGGTGGTAAAGGTAAGGACATTGTTAGCACTCCGTAAATCTATTCGGTTGATAAACAAACGATGAAGGTAATTTTTTCAACCAACTTTGAGACCTGAAACTAGCCTCTCGAATCTGGAGAGGGCTCTCTCGGGAGACACGGTCTCAACGCGGGATATGGATTTAAAGCAATGGTTATATTTAACACTTTTGATATAATAGGTTTTGGTTATATTGGCGCAAGAAAGTAGGACTTTGGGATATGGAGTCGATTCGAGGAAACAAAGGAAACAAATGACTCTATGACTGAACTTGAGAGGATAAAGGCTAAGAGAACAACAATCTTCAGTGAAAAATAATAATGTGTGGTGGGGAGAAATTATAGGAAGTAACTTGGAGCACCACTGCAGGTGAATTCAAAGTTAACTTTAGAAGAAAAAATGTTTTGTCTAAATGGAATGAACAAGGGGCGCTGCACAGCGAATCCACGAGTTCAAAATTCGTTTCGAGATACACATAAAATATATGAATAAGGAAAATAGGAAGTAGATATGCAAGGAAAGAAAAACAATACATCCAACTGCTACAATTATAATCTTTTCATCAAGTTACAAGACTTTTGCATTAAGTTTCAGTTGAACTCAAATTATATTCAATAGACATTGTCTATGCTAAAATTTTCCAACCAACCTAAATTACATCAAAAAGATCAAATATATAAACGAGGGCACCGCTTGGGATACCCTACTCTTCTAACTTCTATCTCTACAAACTAGGAAAATGACTGTTCTGCGTTACAAAACTCTTCGCATGACCCTTTCCAAAAATAGACAAAGACACATCTAGCTACATCATGCTCATTGTAACCCACCATGGGGATTCATTTGTCGATCAGGTATCTAGGTGGACAAGTGTTTGTAAGAGTCTCGATGTCTGTTGTAACAACTTCGATTTTTTTGCTGCCTGTTCATTTTCTAGGGGAAGTGTGCATGACAAGTGTCTGTAGACAGTCATGGTCGTTATTAAAATGGAGAAATGTCTCCTTCAAAATAGTCAAGATTTTCCTTTTGTTTTCGAATACGGGAACAAACTCGGCTAATCTTGTTTCTTCTTCTTCGCGTCATTTTCCAGAAAACAACTCAACAACATTCCCCCAGGATCTTTCCAGTAGAGTGAGTTGTCCAAGATGCAGAACTTCACTGCTTTAATCTTGAAAAACCTGGCTTTAGTCTTACTTATGTCAAGAGGGGCCTGGAGATTCTTCGACACATATATGATATCTGCATACCACGACGAATCGACAAAATCCCAGGACACCTACGCAGTTGTTTCTTCCTGAGGACTCTCTAACAGGTCGGCGATGGAATTTATGCCCACAACGTTGCAGTCTGACTGTGCCATTAGCTTCACGAGGCCCTGACCCTTAATCAGTTTTGTTGGATTGATCTCCAGGTCATATTCTAATATGGATGCTATCCATTTTCCTCTCCTCCCTTCGAGGTCGGGCTGAGTCAGTTAATCCTTAACTGAATTGATCGGCACATGAGAAATAACGTGGGAGTGCAATATGTATGTTCTGAATTCTTTCAAGGATTTAACTAAGGCATACACTTGTTTTTCCATAATGTCATACCTTAGTGGAGCATCCCTCAACGTCCTGCTGAAATAGGATATAGGTTTCTTGAAGTTCTACTTGTCTTTTTGCAACAACACGTCAATGATAATGTGCTATGAGGCGAATGAAAACATGATGAAATCCTTCGTGAAGTCTGGAATGGCTAGTACAAGGGCCCTAGTCAACGCCACTTTGATATCATTGAAGGATTTCTTGGCCTCCGGGTTCCACTTGATCTCATTTCTCTTCTTGAGCATGCAGGTTATATGCTTTATGATCTCTGCCATGTTCGGGATGAATCTCCTCAAGAAGTTTACTTTTCCTAGGAAGGATTGCACTTCTTTTTTACTGCGCAGAGTGCTGATTTCCAATATTCCTTCAACCCAACTGGGTCTATATTAATGCCTTCCTTTGAGATAATATGTCCCAACAACTTCCCTTCTTCCACCCTGAAATGTGATTTCTTTGGATTCAACAATATGCTGAACTTCCTGCACTTCTGGAAAAATTTCTCCAGATGCTCAAGGTGTTGTTCATCAGAGGCGGAGTATACTGTGATGTTGTCCAGATAGATCACAATGAGATTTTCCTTTTCGTTGGCAAACACGATATCCATTTCCCTTTGGAAAGTAGCTCCAACATTCATCAAGCCGAAGGGAATCTTGGCATACATGAACATTCCCCATGAAGTTTTGAAAGCTGTTTTTTCTCTATCGCTTGGGTGGACCATGATCTGATTATACCTTGAAAAACTGTCCAGCTTGGACATCTTCTGGGTACCCACCACCTTTTGTAGGATATAGTCCATTTTAGGGAGAGGGTAGTGGTCCTTTAGGGACACTTTGTTCAAATTCCAGAAGTCCACACACAGTCTTATCTCACTGCTCTTCTTTCTTACCAGTACCAAGTTAGCTATGCATTTCGAGAATCTTAAAGAAACAATAATCTTAGATTTGAACAATTTCTTCACCTCCTTCTCGATCAATGACAACAAAATGGGATTTATCCGTCACGATTTTTGTTTGAACAACTTCTGATCTTCTTTGAGAGGGATGACATGCTAGATTACATCAGTGTCATACACCTTCAAATCATCATAACTCCATGCTCTACAGGGTTTGGGTTAGGATTTTCTCTGGTATAGATTGTCTTTGAAGCCAAGTTTCCTAAAGTGCGCTACTTGAAGCTACTGGTGTTTTCGACTGGAGTCCCCAGGGTAAAGGTTTCAATCGGTAAATATGTTTGTCCCTATGTTACCCTCAGGGGCCAAACCACCATGTTATTCGTTCTCCCTGGGTAAATCTATTCAATTTCGTCCCTGACAATGACGCCAGAATGTTAGCACTCCATAAATCTGTTTGGCTGATAAAAAAACGACAAAGGTAAAATTTTCAACCAACTTTGAGACCCGAAACTAGCCTTTCGGATATGAAGAGGGCTCTCTCGGGAGACATGGTCTCAACACAGGATATGGATTTAAAGCGGTGGCTAGATTTAACACTTTTGAGATAATGGGTTCTGGTTATATTGGTGCAAGAAAGTAATACTTTGGGATATGGAGTGGATTTGAGGAAACAAAGGAAACAAATGACTCATTGACTGAAATTGAGAGGATAAAGGCTAAGCGAGAAACAATCTTCAGTGAAAAATAGTAATGTGTGGTGGGGAGAAATTACAGGAAGTAACTCGGAGCACCACTATGGGTGAATTCAGAGTTAACTTTAGAAGAAAAAATGTTTTGTCTAAATGGCGTGAACAAGGGTCACTTCACAACGAATCCATGAGTTTGAAATTCGTTCCGAGATAGACAAAAAAAATATGAATAAGGAAAATAGAAAGTACATACACAAAGAAAGGAAAACAATACATCCAACTTCTACAATTAGAAACTTTTCATCAAGTTACATGACTTTTTCATTAAGTTTCAGTTGAAATCAAATTACATTCAATAGACGCTGTATATGCTAAAATTTTCCAACCAAACCGGCTTACATCGAAAAGATCAAATATATAAACGAGGGCATTGCTTGGGATACCCTACTCTTCTAACTGCTATCTCTACAAACTAGGAAAATGACTGTTTTGCATTACAAAACTCTTCACATGACCCTTTCCAAAAATAGACAAAGATACATCTGGCTACATCATTCTCGTTGTAACTCGCCACGAGGATTCGGTTGTTGATCAGGTATCTGGGTGGATAAGTGTTTGTCAGAGTCCTGCTGTCTGCTGTAACAACTTCAATTTTCTGTTGCCTGTTCATTTGTTGGAGGAAGTGTGGGCAACAAGTGGCTGCAGATAGTCATGGTCATTATTAAAATGGAGAAATGTCTCCTTCAAAACCATCAAGATTTTCCTTCTATTTTCGAATACGGGAATGAACTCGACTAATCTTGTTTCTTTTGCTTGCTGGCGAGAGCTGCGCGAGCTATCTTTTTGGTCGCTTCACATTCGCTGGAGTGTTTGGCATACCTTTCTTTTGACAACTGTTGTGATTCGCGAAACTGTACAATCGTATCCTGAGCCTCTCAGAGCTGTCTCTTAAGCCATGTCACGTTTCCTTCGCAAACTTGTGCTGCTGATGCTTTCGTGATCTTTCTCGCCAAATGTTGTCTCAACTCCTTGTTTTCTTGGTACAACTCGGCGATGGGCTTGCTTCAACTGCTGAGATGTCTCTTGATCATTTGAGCCTATGACATCCAACCTCCTCTTTCTTCTCCCACTTCCTTGGCTGGCACTCTCCAAAGGCTCCAAGCAGACGACGCGCATAAGTAATTGTTCAACAATTGGTCATGCGCCTGGCTCATCTAAGATTCAAGTTTCCCTAGCTTCCTGGTTCTTCCTTGGTCTGCCCCTTCTCCGAGGTATCTGATTTTGGGGAGACAAGACTTCTATTGTCCCCCCTTACTGTGCGGTTCCTCCCATTCCAAGTTTTGTGTGGTGTGATTTCGTCTTTCCCGTTGGTAAAGGAAAAATCTCCCTTTTATCTTTGGGGACGCCTGTTGTGAGTGAGAATGAATCCCAATCACTCTAGGGCTCAGGTCTGGAGATTCGACCACTACATGTACCCTTCTTCAAGTTTTGAGAGGTCACCATGGTGCAATCGGTATATGTCTTACATGCAGTATATCGGGCGAATGCCCAAGTTGGAGAATCCGATCGATCTGGGCCTACGAGAAAACTTATAGATAGAGCTTGGATCTGATTTCGTGAATAACATGGGTGCAAGAGATTTGGGATTTATAACAAAATGGGCAGAAGGAGGAATTGTTCCAAGGAACAATGTGTTCATAGCAACTGGATGTTTCGAATCAAACCACATATTTTCTATAACACATCCCTGCATGTAGAGTACAAGCGATAAAGGTTACAGGGCATAAGTGATGCAAACGCCGTGATTTTTCATTCCTTCAGACTCTATAATGGATTGATAATAGTTACAACACCTGTCGACGTGACCCCCATTAACTACTTGACTTGACCTAGGGCATGTAGAGACTAACTTTGACAGGACCCAAATTTTTGGGAATGACATATCTGTACCATTCATGTACGTTTCGACTCTGACATCCCTTCCTGTTTCCAAGGGCCAACCGACCACTTGCTGACTTCGACCCTTTCATTTCTACGCACATGAATTCACGGATTTTGAAACATGGGATATAACTCGACTGAAAACCGACTCTAATTGAAAGAAAAATTGTGGCGCTAACAGACACAACAGGCCATCCACGGTGGTGGGAGACAGGCTAGTGGACATTTTCTTTCCAACCGCCATTAGCAGGAACTTCGGGCTACAAAGACACATGTGGAGGAACATGGATGCTAGGAAAATTATGAGGCTTCTGGAAAGGGGGCCTCTCTGGTCGAGGGTTCAATATCCCATGGCCAATCCAATTAAAGAACCCAACTTGAAACAACTGGTTTAACTCTTTTCGGTCAGCGTCAAAATGAATAGAAAATCTATGCCTTCTATGACCTCAATTCCAATTTCCCCTGCCTCTGTTATTTCGACCATTACTGCCTCTACTAAAAATAACTCATCCTGTAGCAACAATTTTTCAGTCATAAAGTCATTAATAAACCCTACATGAAATCTCTACTTACATAAATCAAGAGTTGGCTCTAGAATTTACTACGAGACACATGCAATCCATCCATAACATGTCATTTATTAATTGCCACGTGAACAAGGAATTGATAGGGTTCATGGGAAATATGGAAGGCTTGTATTTAGCTAAAAATGATATCATGGAGGGGGATTAATATATCAATACTGTTCAAACCATCAATAAAACAATTAACTGTGTGTCTAAACAAATTCAAAACATCAATCCTCAATCTTTCTCATATCAACTTCCTTTCATTTCCACACAAACTCCTTTTCAAAATAAATATCACAAAACAAGGGATGAATAAGTGAAATTGGGATCGTGAAGGGGGCGTATTTAGCGAAAATTGGTAGAATGAGGGGGGTATCTCATGGATATTTTTCAAATGATACATCATCCATGCCATCTCTATTATAAATTCACAATCAAACTTTCTTACTGTTCAAAATTTAAAGTTTAAACAATACTCTATTTAAAAAAAAAAAACCCAAAACTGGTGTTTTTTTTCACAAAACTGCTCACTTGCCTTTGAAACTATATTACACAGTAACCAATTGCCCATAAATAAAAATAACCATAATAACAATACTTGCTATACATAACAGAATCGAAAAAATGAACAACATCATAATCACTACAACTGATACAACAGACAATCTTGGGGTGAACTTGGCTAGTACCATAATATCAACATCAACAAAGTTCTTAAAACCATAGGGTCCTGTGAAGTGCCTCAAAACAGATCCCTGTATATAACCATAATTTTAATGGAACCACAATTCATCAAGCTTCCTCATCCTATTCCATTCTGGTTTGTAGACTTCATTTGAGCACCATATAACTTATACACAGGTGCTTTTTGTAATTACAATAAAACATGGCAAGTTTATATTATAACAATAATTCACACATTGCTATCAAACTTGTAAAATTCATATGGACAGACTGTGAATTCAAATGAATAAGTGAGTCCAACACTTCATCCATACTTATATAACAATTGATCAATCAAAAACCCACGCCCAAACAAAAGAGCATGAACGGTGCTTCCTCAAATTCTGGGTAAGAAACACCTTCATGGTAATGCATAAGGTTCAACGCAACAGTGGAAAATAGGTGGCAGAAGAAAGCGGGCTGAAAACCTGAGGGTTTGGACAGAAAAGAGCACAACATTTTATTCCCATCACAATATCTCACATTAATACTCACAGATTTGGGACTATGGCACAAGAATATTAGCCACAAAGACCAACAACCTTAACATACAAGTAGAATGTCCAAAAAAACCCACAGGTAAGAGGCAGAGAGAACCTATTTTCGAACATAGAAGAAAACCAAAAGCAAGGAACCTGAGGCAAAAACCGACCCAGGAGTATCCCCAAACACATTCCTTTTCATAGCAAAATTGTGAACAACTACACCAGTAAAAGACACCCATGACTCTTATAATGCTAATGGTCTCAAAACAACCACCACAGGAAACCAAAACTTGAAAATCAACCAACACACAGTATGAACATTATAAAAACTTTGGAAATACATAGACCATGAGAAAACAAGATCCAACTATTGACTTAAAGAGCAAAGCGAATGTTCATGGATGGAAAATCAAGAAAACCCCAAACATGTGCAAAATATTGCTTAATGATAAAAGACCAACTTGTATACCTTCTCCACGACAGAGGAAAGTGGAGTAGCAACAACCAACAGAGAAAAATGAAAGAATGACTAGGGTGGCGGGCTCGAGACGAGTTTGAGTGATGTGCATTTACTGCATGCTGCTTCTCCCTTCCTACCTTCATTCATGGTTAGTACGAACCAAGCCCACTATAGAGTTCATCACCCCTTAGCATTCAATTTGATTAATGCATCCAACTATACCAAAGTCTCCATATGTTCCAATTTAACAATGCACCAACTATTGTAGCTATCCCCATTTCACAAATAATAACTTGCTAGGGATACAACCAATCCTTGTAATTAAACCAATGCAYRCAACAATTGTAGCAAGGGTCGAGGTGATCGCCCATATAAACCATATACAATATCAAAATTAAAACTAGGGTGTAAWTCCTTTATTCATTTGAAAGCAASATAATCATACTTTGTGATAGATAATCAAGATAACATMATTCCTTGTTTTAATKTYCTTGTCCACAACATCTTATCATAAGCATTTTAACCAYGATTCRATGTAAATRAACTRTAGAGTTTGTGTCACAACCAAGGCACAWGAAAACAMAATATAAGTGTCGCTTCTTCATCATAGTCACATAARTCGTACAAGGGGTCCCACCTACTAGTATATTATTAATTATAATTAAATAATAAGGCTTGGAAACCATTTGCAAGCATGGTACCCTATGTTGYGTTCTTGAGCATCAACAAAAGGGATCATTAATGTTTTTGAAAAGAAAACCAAATTATAATACTAAAAAGACGTATTTACCAATATAGAAATCTACCAAAATAATTACGTTAATGCAGGTATTCCATTCATGAGCTTTCACCCCACCAAATTCACCTTTCTTTGTTAAGATATTCTTTATGTTTGAAGCAAATCCCATTGGAAATTTAATTTTCTGAATGACCTCTTTTACAACATTTATTTCCTACTCTATAAATAACCATGGAAGACTATTTTGGTGTCCATTTTTATTTGAATAAATCACATTTTGCAGTGCATGATTGGCTTCTTGAATGTCAGTACAAATTTTGACAAATTTTTCTTTGTCACTCCTTCCATCTACGATTCTCCACAACATTTCTGTTACATTCTTCCCAATATGAATTGTATCAAACACATGAGATATTTGTAAGTGCTCATAGTAGGGAAACCTTTTGAATTTTATAGGGTAACTTTTCATTCCTCATGGAATCCCATTAATGCCTTGATGACATTTATGAAAAATAATTAATGAGATTACAACAATAATTGTTAGATAAAATAAACATAATTCAATACAAATTAAAATTGTAAAATATTAATATATATGACACATAGACTAAATTCTTACCTTGATGATTTCTATTATATTCCAACTTCCATAGGTGAGGTGTCATTCTTTGTGGTTTTATTCCAGTCTCTTCTTTCAAATTAAAAATATGTTTTTATGTAGTTCTATACCTATGGTTCTTAGGGAGGAAGTGCATATAATCATCAAATACCTCATTTCCTATAATTCTTGAATGACGTGAATTCATCCTAGGACCAGAAACTGGACATGTAAATTTACCATTTGTTTGAAGACCTGCAATATATGGATTAATGTCGGTATTAATTATATAATAAGGAATTAATATTAAGAAGCATGCATCATATTTTCATAAAATTATATACTATTAAAGTGCAATAATATGTTACATACCACAAAAATGTGTTAGCCCTGGGGCATCATGAATTGTCCATGTAAGTATTCCATGGAATTGAAATTGATTTTTCCCTATTGATCTAGAGGATCAATATATACATTCATATTTTTCACTTGGTACTTACCTAATTGGGTGAAAGTACACACAATTACTACCTTGTATATATAAAAGTGATTATGCAATGAATAAGACAAGTGAAATGCAACGTTCAAACCAATTTTGTAAACAAATACCTGGAACAATCATTGCCAACATTGTGTGCTCCCTCTTTATTAACATCCAAGGAGGAAGGTTATTGTTTATAAAAAAAATAAGCCACACCGAGTAAACATACCTGGGCTCGCCAAATGGATTGACATCATTAGCTTCCAATGAAAGTTGAACATTGTGAGGTTCTTCTTTAAAAATTGGCTATCTTTCTTCAATGTTCCTAAATGCAGAACCATATGCAGGCATTCGAAGACCACCATCTTCACTTATATGCCATGCATGGTAATCCATAAACTGTGCAATGCTCTGGCACTTGAACAATCACTGTGAATGTGGAATTATTGAAATATGACGAAGAACCTTGTGAGACACCTTTTTTGTTACTTGATCGATTCAATATCTACTGATTTAACGTTGTGAACATTTCATTTACGATGCATATGTCCATAATATATAATATGATCATTCAGACATGCATCAATAGCGTGATACTCCATTCCAATATCTTTCATAGTGGAACACAACTCTCGGTATGTGCGAGGTAAATTATTTGACGGTGGTAAGACAAATTCACATAACAATATACAACATAGAAAATAACTAGTTAATGTAAATAATAGTAATAAAAAATATTGCATCCTTAATTTACACATTAATTGGCACTAAAAATAAAGAAAAATAAAGTTGACCTTTACGTATAATATGTAATGAATTATATTACGTACCTTAGGATCAATGCGAGACAAGGGTTTGACAAACCATTCAATATCTTCAAGTTCACCAACAACATTATAGCAAAGAGAATATTTGTTCTTGAGCCTTCATAAAGGGGTTGTTCTGCCTTCTCAAGCAGAGGTACATCATGAATATCATCAAAGTTTCCCTCATCGATAGGAGCAAAGATGTCCTGGATCAATCTATTTGTCCCATCATCCAGATAAACAATATTATTGGTGTCATATTCTTCCATAGGATTGATTTGATATTCAATATCCATACCATCTTCCACATATTGTACAATAGTATTTCTACTACTAATTGGCAGATATTTATCCAGTGATAGACACCTAGAAGGATTTATCTTTACAATTACAAACAATCAATAATGCTAGTGTATATAAAAAATATTAAAACGAAAGAAATTTTTATAAATACAATCAATACAAAGACATATATAATGACTAACTTACCATGGAACGATATGTATGCCCCTGTTCACAATGCACATACCTCCAACAATGTCTTTCAACTATTTTCCTTACAAGTATTCTTATTTTCAATCCCCTGCATTGATTGCAAGGGAAATAACATTTCCTATCACCGACCTATGCCTCCAATGAAGCCCTTAACCTAACAATCATCCTTTCACTCTCTTCAAGTGTAGACATTGGGATTTCCTATATTTAAAACAAAATTCACCGAAGGCAATATAAGTACAATATACAAATATATTCTTACGGTAAAAATTTCATAGAATTATATTGAATCCATATGTACTAGAGAATTAATCCATTTTCGTCATAGATTTATTAAAGGTTTATAACAGTGGTCAACAATTAATCAAAATCAAAACCATACATTTTTACCACATAAGTTCCAAATCTTGACTATAAGAAAGTAATAAAATCAAACAATAAAAGATAACTAGACGAAGACAAATTGTATAGTAATTAAATGGAATTGAGTAGACATGTTCATACCTATTTCCTAGGCAACAATTTGTGTCCCCAAATGAAAGGGGGTCTAAGGGTTAGGGATTCAATCTAGGTATTTAAAAAAGAGACAAAGTAATATTAAAAATTTGTAACCTTCAAAGTACAAAAATTGAGCTATGCAGATCAAGAATTGGATTTGAGGCAAGTAGCACATAGAAAAAAAACTAATAAATCATGCAATGAAAAATGAACATAAAAATATTTTATAACCGTCACACCTACAACAAAATAGTCGAAAACACTCACCGCTGTCAATATTCCGACGAACGTTGATTATGTCAAAGTTGACCAAGTTAGTGACCGTTAAACCATTTCCAAATGAGTAGTTTTCATTCTCTATGTTCGTCGATAGATAGAAGAACTATCATCGAAAGATCGACATATATAGATTTTCGTTGGAAGTACGACATTCATCGATTCACCTAGAAAAAATGATTAAAATTTTAATATTATGTTGTAATTTGAAACGATATGATTAATTTTATCCTTATTGTCAAAAGTTTTTGTCGAATTTTGATCCCATATGTAGTAGTGAAGTAAAAATCCTAAAGAAGCTCGAGAAACTAATAAAGGCAAAGATTTAGAGATGGAGCACTTTCACACTCCAGGAATTTTGGAAAATATTATGTCCTATATATGAAGTTGCTGACTTAAAATCCATTTCTTATTAATGATGTCGACATGACATTATGAAGAGAACGTAGAGGAAGCAAAAACAAATGTCGACAACATTGTGTTATGTATTATTGATGAACTCATGTTGGATACAAAAAGGGAAAATGTGAGTGAATTGTTGTCCATTGGAGTAGATATATCTTAGGCTATTATTGAAAAGGCTAGGGAAGATGAGCATAAATTTGAGGGTATGAAAAAGGAACTTGATTTCCTTAAGAATCAAGTGAATTATTAAAAATAATCATGAGATGTTCTTACTCCCTTTGTGGAAGAGATTTTAGACATCGATAAGCAACATGAGCAATTCAAAATAAAAATTCTGGTCAAGATAATAGAACTCCAAGAAGAAACATTGTAGCTACAAATAATATAGAAAGAATTTCTGAGATGGAATGTAAAGTAGAGTAAACATACGATCAAATTGAATATATAGAAGAAATTCAGAAAGGTCGTGGTGAAGAGGACCATGATATCAAAATTATGGTAGAGGATGAAGTGGCTAGAATAAAAGGAGTAGTACAGTACTAGGGGGAATTGGCCACACCATCTCAAATCCAAGAAAATGATGAATAGGAAACATGCTTTAAATTTTGGAGTTCTATAAATAAATTCATGGCGGAGAATGGCATGCCTAGTTTCAGTCAACCAGAAGAATTTCAACCAATGGATGAAATACTCGCATAATTCAAGAAAATTGTAGATAAATGCGAAATAGATGTCAAAACCATCACTTTAGTAAGTTGTGGAAACTTGCAGAATTATATAGTCAAAGAAGTCAAGATGGCTACCAGGATATAATCTCTTTTCCTGGAAATGGAAAGATACACTCAATGTTTCAAAATAGAAAGAGAAAAATTAAGTTTCCCCATGGATCAACATGTTTTCCCATATCTCTGATTGTGTGAGGAGTTGTTCGAGCAATGGGTCTAGTATGATGCTAAGCATGCAACCGCCCAATCTCCTAGTCGGTCAAAAACTTGATGACATGCAACATTTTGTTCTTTTAAATCTTTCGGCTTTATTTTATTTTTAAGTTATGATGTTAAGTTATAAATAAGAGGTTTGACCTCAGAGAAAGGGATTTTTGGCTTAGAGGAGAATTTTTGAGGATTGTAGAAGATAACTGTTTTGAAACTAATTAAAAAACTCTTTTAAGAGTAAAGGAATTTGGTTTTATTCACTAGCACATTTGGCCCATTTTGCAACAGTTGTTTCGACGCTTATGTGACATTATCTCGTTGATATGGCGACGAATTTGGAGTCTCTGAAACGTCGGTTTAGGTGATGTGGCATTTGCGAAAAACTTGAGAAAACGTCGCACAAGCGATGATATAGGCAAACAATCTCAAACCAACTTTTCGTCTATATTGCGACAACAACTTTAATAGTTAAACCGATGCATCAATAGAAGCCGTCGTCGCATATTCGACGACAAATGTTTTGTTGTTTATGTAGATAAACTGACGCAAACAATAGAAGTTGTCGTCAAATCAACGATGACAACTTTCCGTTGTTTATATAGCAAAACCGTCGCATCGATAATCATTGTCGTCGCATATGCGAAGACAACTTTCCGTTATTTATATAGCATAACCATCACATAGATAAAAGTTGTCGTCGGATATCCAACGACAACTTTCCATTATCTATATGGGAAAACCGTGGCATATATAAAAGTTGTCTTCAGATATGCGATGAGAACTTTCCATTGTTTATATAGCAAAACTGTCGCATATATAACAGTTGTCATCGGATATGCGATGACCAAATTT
>JASDQU010684235.1:45211-59682 GCA_032191745.1 Picea mariana | reverse complement strand
GTTGTATAGGTTAAAATGGAAATCTACATGGAAAGACATGCAAGGAGGGATTAGTATTTTTTAGATCATAATTGTGTTCTAGAGATTTGTAAATGTAACAACCTATATTTTGGCCTTAGAAAGTTAGAACTTTGTTTTTTACTTAAATCCTAGTGATTCATAGCTTAGTATTTGTTGGGTTTAGTTAGAATCATATATAAATTTGATATGTATACATATCAATCTATTTATGTGTTGCGGTATATTATTTTTATAGTTATATGTTTATGGTGATGATAGTTTTTTGACTTGTTTAAACATGCAAATTGAAATGTGGAACTTTGGTATGTGGATACCAGTTCAAAATTATGTATAATAGATGCAAGGCATCATGTAAATAAACACGGATTTCTTAATTGAACATTAATACAGATAATGATTCTCATATTAATTTTGTAATCTATATGCATGGATATGAGCTATGCAGTATCCAAATGACTATAGTGTTGAGGTGATCAAGTCATGGCATGGAAACACAAGGCATGGCATGGAAATTCAAGGCAATGCAAGGCATGGCAAGGAAAAACAAGGCATGGTATGGTATGTCAAGGCAAGCAATGCAATGCAAGATAAGAAATGGCATGCAATAGCATAGCATGGAAAAGCAAGGCAATGCAATGCAAGATAAGACATGGCATGCAATAGCATAGCATGGTAAGGCAAGGCAAGGCAAGGCATGGAATGGCAAGTCAAGGAAAGGCAACACATGGAAATACATGCCATGGAAAAACATGGCATAGAATGTAAAGGAAATACAATACATGACATGGAAAGGCAAGGAATGGCATGACAAGTCAAGGAAAGGGATGGTATGTCAAGGCATGGCAAGGTAAGGAAAGTTAAGATAATGCACGGCAAGACAAAGGAAAGCCAAATCTAGGCAAGGAAAGATAAGGCAAGGCTAGGAAAGGAAGGCAAGAAAAGGAAAGGTAAGGAAAGGCTACACATTGATCGCATACTTTGTTGTGGACACTCCATCCACTTGGCATATTGCACATTCATCCATGGAGTTGGCTACCTTGGAATCCACACATGTGGAGTGGTTGCATGCATGCACATTCTTGGAGGAAACATTCCATGTGGACACATGGAATTTGAATTGGCTTGATGCCTATTTTTGGTGGTGTGTCCCCTTCATGAGAATTATTCGGTGCATACTACTACTATTTTTTAATGAGGGAGAATTGTTTTGGAGAGGCTAATGTCCAAATGTTGTAAGGAGATATCTAACTATCATTATTATAGTATATATTTGACTTGTCATGGATTTAGTTATCAAATAATAATATTTTATTGTATAAGAGAAGAGACTCACTCTATAAAGAAGAGTTCTCTAGACTCTCTCTCCATTGTAAAGGGTGGAGAATTTGGGTATTTAGGATCTCTCCTCTTCGGCTACATTATAGAACATTTTGGTAATCTTAATGGAGAATTTGAGATATATTTTCATTTGATGTGAGGATTTGTTGTGCACTCGTATTTTATGTGTTGATTTTGTATTAAAAAACCCTTGTAACATGTTGTGATTTCCATTATAATGAACCATGCATCATTTTGGATAGAGTATTGTGAGGTTTTATCTCTCTTATTTCTATTGTGATTATGTTAGCCTACATGATTGTTATTATTGGTTACTGGAGCCTTAACTATGATGGGTCTTCAATCTTTTTTCAAGTTTAGGTAATGAGAACCATTAATTGCATATGGATTTAGCACTTAACAATACTTTCCACCACAAGAGATTCGTTAATGTGTAACGCACATATTTATATTAACTTTAGAAAAAATGAACTATTCTTACTTACATAGACTTCATTAACACTTTAAAAAGTAATTAATAAAATTAAATAAATGCATACATTCATATAGAGAAAATTCATACATTTTGAAATTCATGCATTCATCAACATAAAATGAATATACAATGAGATTCATAAAAAGCATGTGATGAAATATATGTCTGTGTGTATGTGTGTAACATCATCTAAATTGTAAATTTTTTAATAAAATGGCATCTCGTGCCCAATATACAAAATGACCAAAAGTGCCCTAACATAAAAAAAAACAAGCATATGGTGACCTAGATACCAAATGGTAGTAATTGGTCACTCATCGACCACCACCACCTTCAAGAGCATCCTAGAAATTGATCTTTCTTCTCTTCCTTGAAGAAGAACCTCGAGTGGTTTTGGGCCTGGGCATGGTTTGTTGCTCCAGAGATTGCACAAAGAAACACATTGTTATAATTTTTTTTCCACAATGAATTAAAAGACTTACAAAATGATACTTTGTAATTCAACATAAGACAACTCACCACAGATGGTACTAATAATCATGAGGGTGTTACCCTCCTCTGTGACCCTAATATCTCAACGATGCCACCCTACATCAGTTAAAATGATCAAATTGTGAAACTTGAACATGCATAAATTAATTCCATTCATGATACATAAAAAATTATCATCAACACAATATCTCACCGTTAATATATCGGGCCTCGATGGAGAGTTGTTGACAAGTGGAGCGCTTGGCTATATAACCCGCTTTGAGGCAACCTCTATTGTGGCAGCCTCGGTGGATGGCACATATGGAAATGGTGGTGAGGGTGGGTGGCATATGGGTGCATCCACTATGGATGAATGTGATGGAATATGTGGTGCAGATGGGTGGACTATGGGTGCATCCAATGAGGATGCATGGAATAAGAAAGATGTTGGGGGTGGGCAGGAATGGACCCCCATAAAATGTATAATTGATGGAGGAACCCTTGGCATGGAGTAAAGTAACCCATAAGTTGTGGCAAGGTGCCCAAGGAGTGAACTAGTACTAAAACTAGAAAAAATATGAACATCCTGCATACATATTAACAATATTGAACTATTAGTGCAAAATAATAAAATTCAACAACATAAATACAAAAAAATTAATATTTAAACGATATTTAACTCTACACATAATACATGTGATGCATGTGACTTGTCCATCCCAGGTGGGTATTGCCCGACATCGCTTGGTACCACAACCCATAGAAACAAAAAAACATTAAAAATTTGAAGATGCCATAAAATAAAGAAATCACAATAGTGAAATTATCAAATGTGACACATACCTGTGTATGGGGTAGACCGATTGAGAAGGCTTCCTCTACTGCTACATCGGTGGTAGAGATAGACAATGATGTATCCATGGGCATAAAGGGTTTTCTACACGGGTGTAGAAATTGCAAAACAACATAGAATAAAATATCGATATAAATACAAAGAATACTAAATAAATATATAACGATAAAGAACATAGAGATGGTTAAGATACTAGCATATTCCATGAATCTCTATTTTCCACTAGCCTCAATAGGCCCATAGCAATTATGTTTACAACTCGAGCATCAATGAGAATCACATGGATGATTGGTGTGTCCATGTGCCCTCTCCTCACTACACTATGTTTTACGGGGTGAATCTTCGACCCCTCTATCAATGTCATCGTAAAACACCTCATGTCGAGACAGTGCAACGAATCTACCATGTTGCACTAGACTCTCATTAAATGATGATATAACTACTCATACCTGCTGCAAACTCTCTACAACTAGAGGATGTTGGGAAGGAGGGTCAAGCCTTCACCTATGGGGATGAGGACCTAACATGGGATCGTGCCTACCATGCTTTCGGTCCTATGCAGACCCTTGAATCACCCCTTGGAAGTCACCAATGTTAAAGTAGTTAACATGGTGACCCATAACAAATTATGTCAATAATTTTCTCAAAAAATATAAAGGCACCTCCTTGTAATTCCAAGGAGGTTTATCAAATACCATGTACCACCTATCCATCCAGTGTTGGCTAATTTGTGGGTGGATGCACCAATCAATGAAAACGTGTTTATTGTTGGCAGGTGGTTGTTTTCTAGTNTTTTAAAATACCCAAGTCTCTAACTTGGTTTCTATCTAATCCAGTTTCGGTAAAAATAAAACATTCTAGCCCTGTATTGAGAAAAATAAGTTAATTATCTTTGAGCACTTGTAATGGACCTCACAATGACATCCAATGAAGTGGCCAAGGATTCTATGCTAGGTTCTCTCATGCCCCTTAATTCATTTACAATTGTTCTCAATATGGCCAACCTCTAATCAATTTGTGTTTCTATGTTGGGTGGTTGTGGTGGGTTGGGGTTTTCCTCACCTTGGTCTTCTTGTGGGTGGATTACATTATCTCTGAGTTCCATTTTATAATATATGCTACAATTTTATAAGGCATGGAATGTAAATTAGGTCATTTTTTTTAATTAAAATAGAAATTAGAAAAAAAAGACATCAATACATATTTTAAGAAATAAAAAAAAAAATCATAAAATAATCACATTTCTTGTAAATTCTCTATAGATATTTTTAAAAGGGAAATGTTAGGCAATGTAAGAGGTAACTCTTCCTAAATTTTCTAGATGATATTTCTCTATAAGATTACAAATTTCTATAATTTAGATTGTTTTAGATATATTAAATTAATTAAATAAAAGTAAAAATTACTAAATTGAGGGGAAAAGAAGAAAAATCAAACATACTTGGCTTAACTGGGACATTGTGGCAAGATCTTGACTTTGTTCCTCCTATTTATTTGCTCAACGAGGGTAAAAACACGACCGCGATGTGTGCAAATGGGTGGTTCTTAGTAACACACACACATTCATGTCAATGAGTCTGCGGGGAAAGCTGAGTGGAGGTTCGAGATTTTCCAAACCTATAGAATTAGGAACGTGTGTGCATTCCTAAGAACGTGCATGCATTCCTGCTGACCCCCTTGCCACTTTTTTGTCCACCAAATTTGTGCACACAACCTGAGATTACTCATTTAATGATTTACCTTGCAATATATGGTTGAAGTAGTCTCTTTTTTGTATTTTTCAACGGTTCTAGTTCTTGATCTTCTTACTCTTCATAATATATGTAGAATAATTTCTTCTCCCTGCACTTATGCCCCTGGCTATACTTTTTGTCACAATTGAAACATAATCCATTTTATTTTATTTCATCCATTTACTAAGGTGACAATCGTAGGTTGAGTGAGGTTATGAGATTGAACATGGTTCTCTCTATAGTTGTTAGTGGCAACCCTTCTAATAGTCATATTTGTACTTTTAACTTTCCTTGCCACATTGAAAGTATGTTGTATGGATTTAGGTTCCAAGATAATCACGTCGTGCTTAATTATGTCCTTTAAAGTGCCCATAAAGATATCTAACAAATTATCCTCTCGAATGTTTTTAACTCTAAGACTCATCTTTTGAAATCGATGAAAGTGCTAAGTAATTGGACCTCCTTTTTGGAGATTAATGATTAAAGGATGTGTTGCTCCTAATATCCCTAAAATGTGATATCAATTCATTCTTAAAAATGGACCAAGAGATAATAGAATATTTTCTTATTCACAAAGACATTGGTACTACAAAACTTAATCAGGTTCTAAATACAAGAATGAAAGAGTTACCTTTTTTAAATTTGGAACTTGGTGTCGATCAAAGAATTACTCCATCTGGAATATCGATGTTATGGGATCTTTACCATCAAACTTCCTCATATCAATCATGGGAATTAAGTAGTTCCTTGGTCCGAAGTTGAACCTTTGATGATGTGTATCTTGGAGTGATGAATGATCATGATTTCGGTACTCAATCTTCATGTTCTCTAAATGGGTTAAAATATTCCCCATGTGTGACTAGGGCTAAACAATTTTGTTCTCTTCATTCTCATGATTTCCTTGGGTCGCAATATCACTTTTATGGAACCTCTCATTTAGGGTATGCAAGAGTGTGGATTCAATGGAATTTTGTAATTGATCCATCTTTTGATTCAACAAATTTTCCATTTGATCTTCAACTTCCATCTTTTGATCCTCAAATTTTCCATTTTATTTTCAATTTCTCTTATGGATTTATTGATAACATGTTAAATCAACCTTTTTCAACACATTATCATCCATGTCATTAAATTGGCTCCTCAATTGGGATACTTGGTACCCTAAGTCTTCACAGTCTTCAACAGTCATGTATGCATTATTTAGAGGTTTAATAGATGTAGAATTTTTTGCAGAACCCTTTTCTATGTGAGAACATAATAATACTCCTATTTAAAACAAATATTCCAATACTATTTTTAAATTAGGATACCTTTAAAAACCCTAGTTTGTAGATTGTCTTGTTGGCCAACCTTTATCCCGAAGTATCTATGAATTTTTTCCCCTTCAAGTTTGAAATTTCATTCTACAGTAGCCAGATATATCTTTTTTTCAATGCCACAAGTTTGACCAAATTTCTATGTGTCAAGAGAAATTTATGATAACTTTCCCAAAACTTCTTTTTTTGTCCCTTTCAAGAAAGTGAATTTGTATGGCTAGACACATGTCCAATTTTTCAGATATAATTCTAAAATTTGGACCTGAAATACTATGATATGTCTTCTTTCCAATGAATTTGACAACATTCAATTTGGACTTTGCTAGCTTTAGATATGACTATTTTATCAAGAACACCTATTTGAGACTAGATTTCCACAACTTGTATTTCCAAATGTATAAAGAAACAAAAACTAAAAGTTTTACCATAGGTGCTTCACTATCTCTCCTCAAGTTCTCAAATTTTTCATTGTCTGAAACTTCTCCCCCCCCAAAATAAGCGAAAATATCAAGATGACTTATTTGAAATAACCAAACCTAAGGATTGTATGCTCTCAAGCCAAATGTTATGCAACAAACACTCAGATAACATAAAAATAGAAAGAGAAGCAACTCCATGCCTCGATAATGAGATAAAAGAATGAATGAGAAGTTTCTTTGAGGGGGCAACAACCTATTACAATATAACAAATGCACAAGATGAGATGATCTCTAAAACTAGGTCTCTTGGTATATATAGAAGACAAATGGTACAATTACAATTAAAGAGTCCAACTAACTAATAAAAGGCCTAGCTAACCAATAATGGAAACACTAATATAACAATAAAAATCTAATAAGACAATATCTAGGACTTAACATATGTCTATGTTTTGAAAAACTAAAAAAATAGAATTGAACCAAATATTAGTACAAAATCATTATAAAACCTTATTTTATTAATGTAATCCATCAACATGTCATTTGCAAGAATTGATCATGAGTGGGGAGGTTAACATCATTCTTCCCAATTACTTAAGCTAAACTCAATTAACATAGGTAAAATAATGCTCTACACAAGCTAGGTAAGTGGTCATCAAGAATTCAAATATAAACAATTACCATTAAAAGTAGAGTTTCCTTTTTATGTAACTTAGAAAAACAATTACCATTGGAAGTAGAGTTACCTTTTTATGTAACTTAGAAATGTTATCTTTAGAAATAATTCTACTAATGTAATTTAATTTAGAAATGTTATATTTAAAAATAAAATATTATAATTATTATTATGGGCTTAATTATGAAAATAAAACAATATGAATTCAATGCCAAAAAAACTTGAGACATACAATTTTATGATAATGAATTTAAAAATAAAATATTATAATTATTTTTATGGACTTAATTATGACAATAAAACAATATGAATTCAATGACAGAGAAATTAAAACAATATGAATTCAATGACAGAGAAATTTGAGATATACAATTTTATGATAATGAATTTAAAAATAAAATATTATAATTATTTTTATAAGTTTAATTATGACAATAAAACAATATGAATTCAATGACAGAAAAACTTGAGACATACAATTTTATGATAATGAAACAACATGATAAAAGTAAGAGACAGTGCAACAATATGAATTCAATTAGTTTAATTACATGATAAAAGTAAGAGACAATGCAACAATATGAATTCAATTACTTTAATTATATAAAGAAAAAAAGGTAGGACATATAGTTTATGATAATGAAACAACATGACGATAAGAGTAGGAGTATCTGTAATTAATTAATTAATTGTGCAAAAGTAAAAGTATCTGAAAATGAAATTATGTAATTGTGCAAAAGTAAGAGTATCTGAATATGAAATTATTTCCTAATTATTTCTGATGTTAATTTACTCATGAGTTTACACTGAACAAATTACAATTAATCAATAATATCTTCCATCTTCTACTATTTAAATGTCATATTGACGCCCACGACAGAACCATTTTGACAAGAAGAAAATGTGTCACGTGTGTACCGCTTATAAGTTTTACTTTCTTTCCTCCAAACACGTGTCTGATGTTAATAGACATTTTGGACTACATAATAATGGTACCGTCTAGACATGAGTATCATGATGTTTCTCCGTCCTTTTGGTGCATGTCATGTCATAAAGTATTTTTAATGTTTTGTATGTGGGATTATTATAATGTGGGTTTTAAACTAAGTCTCAAGCAGTATTTATATTTTGTCATTGTTTAAATATGATAGAGTTTAAAAAATAATTTATTAATTAATACATATTTATTTATTTATTTTTGATTTATAGCTATTTTAATTTATAGCTGATTAATGTTTTATTTTTTATTTTGTATATATCAAATTATAAATACACATCATATTCAGATAGCAATTATTCTAAAAGTGTAAAAATAATGTTGTTAGAATATAATATTCCAATAAAATGTAAAGTTCATTTTTATAATTCTAAATCCAATTTAGAAAAAAATTCACTTTAATTATATTGTTTTGAAGAAAGCATAGCCATATGGGATCCTCATAAAATGCTACAAAGTTAAACGCAATAAGAGAGTCTATCTCAAATTAAGAAAATAGTTAAAAGGAATAGAGATGATTTCAAATTGAAATTATGAATAGAGATTAAAATAACATGTTTTTTTGAAAGGATGACTGTGTTAGTGAAAAATGTGATGGTTGAGATTTATCTCATGTATGTTGTTGATGTTTGTAATATTGGATTTGTACTTTCATACAACTTTAAGTGTTTAGATATTGTCCAAAGCATTTTATTTTGATATTTTAATTAAATAAATTATTAAAGTAAAGTGTTTTTATTAATTAGTAGAGTTTTATTTAATGAAGTATTAAAGTAATTAGAATTAGTGAATTAAATATTGGTTATTGATCTTAAGTGAGGTGAGAAGTAATCTTAACCATCAATCACTTTGCAGATTAGAGTTAGGTCATAGCTTAATATTGTAAAAGCATGGAAAGGGTGAAGGAAGAGACACTTTTTGATATAGAGAAGGTTGGATCGTGAGGGACTATGATTGAAGGAGATCTGAGGAAGGTGGAGAAGGACTTCCATCTAGAGATGAGTACAGACAGGAAGAAGATATAACATAGGTAGTCACAAATGGGTTTCAACATATTGGAGCCGCAACAATAGGGTCGCACCATACAGAGTTTTCCATACTATCTTTCTGCACATGTACATGGGCTTTAGTGGAGACATACACATATACATGGGTTTTCTTAAGGAAATGTGTGTACATCTCAAGAAAAATGAAAGTTTGAGGTCGTACAACAGACCATGAGTTGCTAGGGTTTGCTGGTGGTGTCTAAAGTTTTATGTATTTCTTTGTGGATCATTTTCCTAGTAAGGTAGTCCTTGTAAGCTTTGAAGTTATTTTAATGATAAGCTTAGTTCATGGGCAGAATATCTTTGTGTCTTGTGTATGATCTTTTGATTTCCAATATTGCTTTCACTATATTTATTTGAGTTGATTATTCCAACAAGTGCATTCTATTTTGTGAGATGCTAATTTCATTTACAACAAGGATATCACTTGATAACAAAGTACCTAGGTGTCGAGATTGGGGAATTCCAACATGGTATGTGAGCCTATGTTATGAGAGGAAGCCAGATCTTAGATCCCCAATAGTTGATAGCAGATCTATCAGATCTACAAGGAGATCTCAGCAGATCTATAACCAACAGTTTGAAATCAAGAGTTGGATTTTAGGGAAACAACCGTACTAAAGCAAAGCTAGGGTTTTCATCCATACGAAGCTATACATGAGTTGCAGTAATAACAGTCACGTACATATTTTGCTTAAGGAAATTCGCATACATATGCGGGTTTCAGTGGTGACAGGCGTGTACAGGATTGTACAGGTCAATACAGGGGCAGTTTCAACAACAGGTTATTTCTAGGCCAGTTTATCAAGTATAAGGGATGGAAGCCGCAAGTCTAAAAATTGGATGGAGCATCCAAATTCCTATATTGGAAAGCAAGAGTTACTTTGACTTTGAAGGAATATGACCTTTGGGAGATAATGGAAAAAGTAGTTTTCCACCGACAGATCCGCTAACTTTCACAGCTCACAACAAGAAGGAGATTAAAGCTTAGCAAGTAATCTTGGATTCAAAGAAGGATCATCAAGTTCCTCCCTTATCCGAGAAGAAGACGACCATGGATATGTTTGATGCCATGGTAGGATTATTCCGGAGCACTAACATGAATAGGAAGATGGTCTTAAGATATAAACTTAGATTTGTGTAGATGTCTAGATCTAACAATGTTACTAGCTATTTCATGAGGATCACTCAGGTATGTGATCAACTTGCATCTATAGCGGATAAATTGGATGACGTAGACCTCGTGAATGTGGCATTGAATTTGGTTTTCCCAAGTATTGGGAACCATTTGTCAGGGGATTCTATGCTCAGTAAAAACTCCTAGATTGGTAGAGGCTTTGGGATGATTGCATCCAAGATTGTTTTAGGAAGAGACTCGAGAGAAGTCTAAAAGTAGCAAGAAGGGAAGTATTAATGAGAATTTGGCCCTTATCAGTAAGACAAGAAAGGGAAAAGGAAAGGGTCCCAACAAGAAGGGTAATAGTGATGGAGGAACATCATAGTCAAGGAAGAAGGACTTGAGTAAAATAAAGTTTTTCTCATGTCATGAGAATGGACATTATGCATCTTAATGTTCAAAAAAGAAGAAAGGAAGAGGAAATATGCAGACAACAACAACAGTAAAGACACAACTAGATGGGTTTGCAACAAAGTTTGAGAAGGATTTCTCTCTAGTTTCTTGCATTTCTACCAACACAACCAACATAAGTGTGTGGTACTTGGACAGTGGTGCATCTCATCATATGACAAAAGAACAGGAGTTATTCATCAGCTTGACAGAGAAGGACTCAGGGATTCTTGTAGAGATTGGTGATGATGCCAAGTATATAGTGAAGGGAGAGGGAACTGTATTGTTCCAGCTTGAGTCATGAGGTTCATTTGATGCCCAGGATGTGATTTATGTACCAGGATTGAAGAAGAACTTGCTCTCAGTCTCAGTTATGGATGACAGGGGTTTTTTCCATTTCTTTCTAGAGAGGGAAAGTACTCATACATACATAGAAAGATAGCCCAGACACAACAATGATCATTGGGGTTAGAGAGGGAACTTTATATAGGTTGCAGGGAAAGTTTGTTCAAGCTTTGGTACATGACAATGATATCCTGTGTGAGTTGTGGCACAAAAGTTTGGGACAACTACACTACAAGGAATTGTTGATTATGAGGGGGATTGTTACAAGTCTTCTATAGTTTAGTGTTGAGTATCAGGGAGTGTGTAGAGGGTGTGCACTTGGAAAGAATGCCAAGGATGATTTTCCAAGCAGCAAGAGTAGGTCCAAGGGGATCTTGGATCTTATAAATTCAGATGTGAGTGGGACGATCTCAATAGCATCAATGTAAGGAGCATCGTACTATGTGACATTCATTGATGAATTTTCCAGGAAAAATTGGATCTTCTTTATGAATACCAATGATGAGGTCTTCAGTCAGTTTCATGAGTTCAAGGCTCAGGTGGAGAGCCATACAGGAAAGAATATCAAGGTATTGAGGTCAGATAATGGGGGAGAGTACACCTCCAATGACTTCAAGTATTTATACAAGGAGACATGGATCAAGAGGGAGTTATTATTCTCATACAACCCTAAGTAGAATGTGGTTGTAGAGAGAAAGAACCAATCCATCATCGGTTATGTCAAGGCTACGATACATGACTATGATTTTCCTATGTTTGTTTGGTCAGAAGCCTGTAACATGGAAATATATGTGAAGAATAGGAGTCCTCGTGAGATATTGGGGGACAAGACTCCGAAGGAGGCATTCTTAGGGGTGAAGCTAGAGATAGGACATTTTAGGATATTTGGTTTTCCACTCTACATCCATGTGCCTTTGGAGAAGAGGATGAAGCTAAATCCTTCAAGACAAAAGGGTATATTTGTATGATACATTAAGACCTCAAAGGATTACAGGATCTTCATTACAGCATATCGGAAGATAGTTGTGAGAAGAGATATTAAATTTGAGGAGAAATTGACATCTAGAAAATTGGCATTTATAGAGGACGAGGAGTAGTAGGATTCAAAGGATGAGAAAATCTTAGTAGCTTCCAGTTTAGGAAGTCAGACTTCAGGTGGGGAGGAGGAGTTGTCCCCTTCCAGTTATTTCAAGAGACACATGCGGCTATTATATACATTGAGGGATGTTGGTGAGGCTCCTAAGAGTGCATTTAGGGAGATCATACCTCTAAGGAATGTTTTGAACTATATGGCACTTATGAGTAGCATCATTAATGTTGAGCCTTCCAATTTTGAGGAAGTGACAAATCGACAAGTTTGGCAGGATGCCATGGTTGAGGAGTACACCTCTATCACGAGGAATGATGTTCGAGACATAGTGTTGAGACTGAAGGGGACGTCAGTTGTGAGTTCTAGGTGGCTCTACAAGATCAAGCATGTTGTAGATGGTAGCATTGATAAATTCAAGGTGAGGCTCATGGTGAGAGGATTCTCTCAGAAAGAGTGAGTGGGCTACAAGGAGACATTTTCTCCAATCACTGAGTATGCTTCTATTCAAGCTATTATTTCTATTTCTTTAGGTATGATGTGGAGGATTCACCAAATGGATGTGAAAACAACTTTATTCCACGAGATCATTTAGGAATAAGTATATATAGAAAAACCTCAAGGGTTTGAGGTACATGGGAGGGAGTCTCATGTGTGTAGGATTAAGAAATCCTTGTACAAACTCAAACAGGTACCCAAGGCATGGTATTCTAGGATAGACAGATACTTGCAGATTATGGGCTTCACCAAGAGTGAGGCAGATCCTAACTTGTACTTCATACTTGTTGGGTCTAATTCCACTCATCTTGGTGTTGTACATGGATTATTTGTTTCTCACAAGTGCAGAGGAGCTTATAGAAGGGTGCACAAAATATTTGGCTACATAGTTTGAGATGAAGGACATTGGTTGATGCATTATTTATTGGGGTTAGAGGTATGGTAGATATCAAGAGAGATCTTCCTTGGTCAAGGGAAGTATGTAGTGGAGATCTTGAGGAGATTTAGTATGGAGTACTATAGACCGATGAATACGCCTATGGTTACCAATATGAAGAAGGTTATCACTTCAAATTTAGAGTTGGTAGATCATGTGATATACAGGTAGCTGATATGAGCCTTTATTGGTGAGTACAAGCTAATGATGGTCTCTCATGATGCATTAGTGGCAATGCAAACCTAGAAAATAACAATATATTAACTTGGAGGGATTACTCAAGGTACTTATACAATGAATTTGAATATGGTGTAAGAATATGAAATGTAGGAAATTGAATTAGTTTTCCGAATATACAACTTTTATTCATATAAATGGTGAATAACTATGTCAAATTTGATTTTTTCTAACAATGGTATCTTATTTTTCCAACAAAATATAAGGTATATGTTTGTGTTCGTACAAGTGTTGAGTACCTTAATGATGAAATTTCATTTCAAAAAATTGTATACTTGTAGAGAACCCATTTTTCTTGTGGTGTGTATTTTTTATAAATTTATAACATTAATTTTCTATTTTTTATAAATTATCAAAGTCAACATATCCCTAAAATTACAATGTCTTTTGTTCGTGCAGGCTAAGAGTGTCTTAACATGATCAAAACCAATTTTTTTTAGATCGTAGATATTGGTCTCCTCTAGTGCAACATATAACTCATTCGAGAAATGGTTAAGCCGATAAAAAGTTATAACAAAAATAAGAGAGGTAGGTATTCTAGGATTTTGATATATGTGAAGACAAAAATAGATTAAAAATAGTAAATAATATTAATGTTAAAAAATATATATATTTTTGGAATCTGCATAACCAACACTATCTATGTTTGTAGTTTCATCAACAAATTAATTGTTTATTCTATAGAAAAATAACGTCAAAGGCAGAGATATAGAGAGGTATCTACAAAAATGGAGGTTTTTATCAATTTGCAAAACGAATCATTAGGTTTGTTATCCCGAACCTAAATTTGAGGAAACCAAGTCAGCATACACATTGTCGATCCCAAACAAAAAAAATTGAATTCAAAAGAATGTGCACACGTTCTTAAGAGCATGCATGCACTCTACAAACATGCACACATTCCTAATAGCGCTCACGTGTTATAGGAACGTGCATGTGTTCCTAAGAGCACGAAC
>JASDQU010684235.1:28008-40686 GCA_032191745.1 Picea mariana | reverse complement strand
GTTATCCCGACACCTATCTTCCTCCTCTCTTATCACCTATCCCTCATCCCGGTGTCACCACGCCTTTTCCCTCTACTACCACAACTTCTTCCTAGCCTCAGTGTCTCCTCCACCTGACCATCATTCACCCAATAGCCTGTCGATTGCACCCATTGCCTCATCCTCGTCATCTCCATCCACGTCCACCCACCTGTCTCCCCTGCAAGCATCTAGCAAATCTCTAGGCGGAAAAGGAGAGGCCGCCATGTCTTCTAGGTGCCAAGTGGGCTTACGCCTATCTAGAGCCCGATGAAGCAGTTATGAAAGTTGGAGAGGTGGTTGAAACATCATCTCCCCTATGAATGGAAAATCAGAATGGTTTGACCGTGAAGGCAGTTTGTCAACCCAGACAGTCTGAGGTTATGTCTGACAGCAAATATGCATGAGAAATCTGACCGAAGAGACATAAAGGGGCCAATAGATCCTATATCGCGTCTGACTAAGAAGACCCAACACCATGGAAGCCCAAGCACGCCTCTGTTGTTTTTTATGAATTTTTTGAGTATATGTATGGAGGTCTGTTATTTTTTAATGGTCTTTGGTTGAGCAGAGCTCCCATCTGTAATGTTTGTTCTACCAGAGTTGTTCTCTAGTTATGTAATCGATTTGAGACTTTCATGTTAATAGAAGTCAACTTCCCTCTTTTTCATTTTTTCTATAAAAGCTGTTTAAAACACTCGGGCATGGATGATCCAGTTGATGATCATTATGCTTCTATAATGGAGGTTTGATTATAGCCATATAATGGTCAATTTTATTCATTTCCATGTGTTATCTTTTCCTTCTCGCATTGAATGGATTGGGCATGGAAGATCCAGTCGAGCTGTTGCAGTTGTAGGATGATGGAGGTTTGATCATTCTGTAACTATAACTATGTCATTTGAGCATATTTCAGTGTCTAATCTTGAGCTCAAGAATGCTCTAGATTTTGAGTCTCTCTTCTCAGAGTTGTTGGAAGGCTTGATGCTAATAACAGTCTCCTTCATCTTTCTCACTAACTCTTCCCTTTGCTCTCGCTTTAACTTAATTTCCTGACTGAAGTTAATGCGGCCCTCACGTCCCAGTGCTTTTCTTGTCCGATTCTGTGTTAAACATCATTCAGATTCTGAGTTTTGTCCATTAACATCCATCAATATAAACCAACCTCTACCATATAACAGTGATGGGTATTGGTATTGCCTTTTATGTAATCTGAAAGTGACTTTCGGTGCTAACAAGCCCAACGAGGCCCACATGACTTTTGGCGCTTCATCTCCTAGGGTTAGGTTTTTGGATGTCTAGGGTTTTGGCATTCATGTTTGATGTAAAAATGACTTTGGAGCCTCATTGTACCCATCTTCTTGTGAATGAGCACAATTGTCACATCTCTTCTCAAAGATAAGCCGCTACCATTCTATCAAACTTGCTTCGGTCTGCATTTTATAGTTTCAACATATTTCTTTATTAATAGAAGCCAAGTTATATTGTATCTTTTTTATTGTTCATTGAATCTCTTTGTTAATAATATAGATCTATATTCATTTCGTTTTGCACATAAAATTCAAATCAATGGTATCAAAATGGTCTACTCCTTGTCATTCTTAATGCATGTCCCCGACGAGGTCAAGGTAGAAAGAGTTGGCTCTCGAGCTTGTTTCTCTTGAGGATAAAGGCTCTCACACACCCAAATGACCTTCCATGGAGGGAGAAAAGAAAGACGGTGGGAAAGGAGATCCTTTCAAATTGTTGCTTGAGGAAGCCCTCGCGCAACAGAGGAACTAGATGATGGATAATCTTTTGCAAATACTTCGATGACTACCAACAAGCGATGGATCTCCCTCAAGCGGAGGCACTGCCCCATTCAAGGTACATATCAACTTTGATATTCCTATATTTGAAGGTCAGATAGACATAGATGTCGTAGACAAATGGTTGAATCTACTAGAAGGGTATTTTTCTTTCCATAACTTTTTGAATAGAGAAAATATTACTTTTGTGCTCCTCAAAGTTGTCCCCCATGTCAAATATTTGTGGGAGACTTTCTGCGAGAAAAAAAAAATAGAGTAACCCTAATTATTTACAGTTGCACTCACCTGGGAGTCCTTTAGGGATGATATTAAGGAACAATACTACCACGTCGAAAGTTATGATGACTTGTATACAAGATGGACCACATTACGGCAGGAAAGGGACCAAGCAGTGCCATAGTTCACAAATATATTCAATACCTTGCACACCAAGATGGGTATCAAATATTCTGAACGAAATATGATGCTCAAGTATCGCGGTGGTATTCATAGATAGATAGAGGAACAAATGGATTTTCTTGACATCTCTTCCATGGATGCGGTTTATCGATATGCCATTAAAATAGAGCAGAAGATTAAACAAAAAATGCAGCAGTTTGGGTATGGGAACCCCTCATAGAATAAGCAGAGAAAGGGAAGCCCCAACCCATAGAATAAAGGGTAGAGAAAATATGGACAACCTCATGACCATCAGTCTAAGCTACAAACAAAGAAGGAAAATGGAAAGACGAAGAAAGATATCGGGAAATGGTACAACTTCCATAAGAGCCCCTGGCATAACACTGTTGATTTCCACTCAAAGAAGTCATTGGTGGTTTAGATTAAAGCCTTGAATCATATGCAGGTTCCGATTCTAAGTCAGAACTAGAGAAAGGGAGACAAATCATTAACGTGGAACCTAGTGCCACCGTTTCTACCACCAAGATCCAGCCCGGTGAACCTTTCAAGTATAAATTAGGTAGTACCAACCGAGTCACTGATTTCCTCAGCCGACCTCTAGTCGTGGCAGTCACCATGAGACCTCTGAATGGCCCAACCTCTATGAGATAGACCCTGACTTCGCCACCACATACCAAATGTTGGGCGCAAACTCAGTTGTCACTAATTTCCATATTCAGGACGAGATATTGTGCCGATTGAACCATATCTACATTCCATCAAGTGAGTGAGTGAAGATGATTTTTGAATCCCACTATAGTTAGGTGTCACAACACTTCGACATTGAAAAGACAGTGTCAATGTTGCAGAAAAATTTCTATTGGCCGAAACTTTGACAGGATGTCAACAAGTATATCACGTTCTGCACTGCTTGCATTATTGCCTAACGGACTGCTAAGAAATCGGGCCTATACACCCCCCTTCCTACTCCTGGTAGGCCATGGGAATCCATCTCAATAGACTACATGTCGAGCCTTCCATCCACCAAGAGGGGAAATGACTATGTCTTTGTGGTTGTTGATCGTTTTTCCAATATGGCAATCCTGTTCACCTGTAAGAAGAGTATCACAGCAGAGGCCACTGCCAATCTCTTCTTTGAAGGAGTTTGGGTACATTTTGGAATCCCAAAAACCATTGTCTTAGATCGGGATAGTTGATTCCTCAACACATTCTAGCCGAGCCTCTAGTCACTACTGAACACCAAGCTCACCAAGTCCACTACCTTCCACCCCCAGACAGATGGCGGAACTGAGGTCGTCAATAGGATGATAATTCATCTCCTACGCATGTGAAATTCCAAGCACCCTCACACATGGGATGAGAGTCTTCCCTATGTTCAACATATTTACATCAGATCCCTACATTGCTCAACTATCCACAACCCCTTTCAGGCTGGGTTGGGATTCCAACCATTGGGTCCCATGGATATTGCACTACCTCTTATGGCCACCTCGGTCGATTCATCACCTGTTCCAACTGAATTTGAAAAATCCTCTTGGTTCATTGAGAGGATCCAACACATCTACCAACAGGCTTAGGATATTTTACAGAAGTCTAATACCAAGTACAAGCAACGCCATGATCAACATCGGGTGCCACATAAGTTTCAGGTGGGAGACAAAGTGTGGTTACACTTGTAGAAAGAACACCTTACATGTCCCCATCAGAAGATTCTCTCACTCCATTATGGACCTTACACCATCACCAAGTCTATGGGTGACAATGCTTTTGAGCTCAACATTCCTCCTTTCCTTGGCCTACACCCAGTGTTCAACATGGATCTCCTTCGGCCATATTCCCACCATTGTTGGACACCTCAGAGATAGAAGAACAATCGACACCAACATAGCTCAACCCTGAATGCATGCAACAAGAATACAATGATCATATTTTGGACACATAGGTCAAGGGAACTCGCCATCAAATGTTCCAGCTTTATCGAGTTGTCAAAGCAGGGAAACTCCTGCACCAAGACAAGTGGCTCACTCGGGGCCAAATTCAGTAGAAATCTCCTCATATGATGGGGGAAATTAAAGAAATGGAGATCATTTCTTCCTAATGTGGGAGAATTGATTCAGATAGATTTCAGTGGCCTGCCACCTATTCCAACTGCCTCATTTTGGCAGTTTTCCAGTTTTGCATTTTTTTCCTAGTTTTCAGGTCCTTGACTTCTGGGGACATTTTGAGGCCCTAAACAACATTTTTAGGGCTCACCACAGTCAAACTATAACCCAATTTAGAGTCTGACGACAACATGTTTAGTCCTCAGATAGACATTTCCAATGGGATATCATGCGCCTAAAATGAAGATTGTATGCAAACGTTACAACCCAAAGAAGTTGATGTACTAGAAGTTGATGTACATGAATTTTGGCGATTCATCTCCTAGGGTTAGGTTTTTGGATGTATAGGGTTTTGGAATTCTTGTTTATTGTAAAAAAGGCTTGGAGAGTCTCATTGTAACCATCTTCTTTCGAATTACCACAGTCGTCACATCTCTTCTCATAGATAAGCTGCCACCATTCTAGCAAGCTTGTTTTCCGCTGCATTTTATAGTTTTAACACATTTTCTTATTGAATAGAAACTAGTTTTACTATATCTATGTTATTCTTGTGTCTTTGTGTTAATAATAATAATAATTTGTATTCATTTTTGTTCTGCTCATAAAATCCAAATCAAAGGCGATCACCTCTTTCATTCATAGATGTGGGTGAAAGGCACCTAACTGCACTTCATCATTGATAGCGGTAGTCAAAAGAAACTCATCTCAATGGAGGTAATCAAGTGGATATCCCGGCCAACAATGCTTCACCCACAACCCTACACCATTAGATGGTTCTACCAAGGAAGATATCTTCATGTCATCCAATAATGTCGCCTATCCTACGACATCAAGCCCTTCAAAGATGAGGTATTGTGTGATGTTTCTCCCCTTGAAGTTTGTGGTGTTATTTTGGGCCAACCTTATTTATGGAAACATCATGATGTATATGAGTCTAGGCCTCGTATTTTTATTATCACTTTGGACCGAAAATTGCATAGGATACCTGAGGTAGTCTCACCTAGTGTCATTTCCTTGATCTTTGTCAAGAAGTGCAGGAAGGTCATCTTTCAAACAGATAATTTTATCTTCTTTGTGATTCACTCTCAGAGTGAGAGAAATATTGCAGCCAAATCCATGGCCTTTGCGACCGACCTCTTCATGCAACAAAAGCAATTGGACAAGGTCGTGGAATAATACAAAGACATCTTCTCCTCACCTACTGGAGTACCTCTACACTGTTAGGTCAAGCATTTAATCGATCCGAACCCTGGAGCATCACTAACCAATGGGCCAGTATATCATCGCTCTATGTTATAAAATGAGGATATAAAACATCATTTCCAAGAAATTCTCCACAAGGGGCACATCCAACCCATATCATCACATTATGGAAGCCCAATCGTGCTTGTGCAGAAGAAAGATGGGACATGGCGACTCTGCATTGATGACTAGGACCTAAATAAAATCACAGTCAGGAACTGGTACCCGATTCCCTGACTCAAAGATATTCTTGATCAACTCAAGAGGTTAAAATACTTCAGTAATATTGATCTAAATAATGGCTACCATTAGGTCCCAATAGAGCAGACAAATGTATGGAAGACTTCCTTCAAGTCAAAAGAAGGTCTTTTTGAATGGTTAGTCATTCCCTTTGGTTTGACAAATGCACTGACAAATTTCATGAGGGTGATGGATGATATCTTGCAGTCTTTCACCTATTATTTTGTAGCAGTGTATCTAGATGACATCCTCATCCATAACGAGAGTTGGGAGGAACACTTGCAACATATTTAGCAGGTTTTGCACACTCTACGACAACACAAGCTATATGCCAACTTGGAAAAATGTTTCTTCGGTATGGACAGGGTCCAGTACCTAGGATACACTATTGATAAGCATGGTGTGCATGTGGATTGAGCCAAGATCCAGGTCATCCATGATTGGTGAGCCTCAACCATGCTCATTGAGCTTCAAAGCTTCTTAGGCCTTGCCAATTTATATCGCAGGTTCCTATTGGGATTCTCCTATATTGCATGGACCCTCACCAAGTAACTAGGGGTGGTGGTAAGGAAATTTTTTTGTGGGGTCTATCCAAACAACAAGTGTTTGATGATTTGAAGTAGTGCTTGTGCTCAGCCCCAGTGATTTCATTACCCGACCTGCAACAACCCTTTGAGATTGAGACATATGCTTTAGACTATGTTGTGGGAACAGTTCTCACTCAACACAACCACCATGTGGCCTATCATAGTGAGACACTATTAGATGTCGTTTGTAAGTACCCTACTTATGAAAAATAAATGTACTACATTATGCAAGCTTGCCTCTAGTGGAGACATTACATTCTTGGGAAGGAGACAACCATCCACACTAATCATAAGTTGTTGAAATTCATGCAGACAAAGGAAAATTGTAGAATGACCTCCATCAGAAGTGGTCCACATACTTGCAGCAGTTCCACCTCAACATCAAGTATAAGACAAGAATTACCAACCACGTCGTTGATTTCCTCTACTAACCTCCATTGGAAACACTCACCATAGTGTTACACTCTTTCGGCCATGAGACATTCAGATGGCCTCAACTCTATGAGAAATATCCTGACCATACTTGTTAACATAGTTGTCACTAATTTCCATATTTAGGATGGGTTGTTGCGCCATCTGAGCCATCTTTGTGTTCCATCAAGTGAGAAAGAGAAACTTATTTTGGATTTCCACTACAGTTGGGTGGCAGGACACTTCAGCGTAGAAAAGACAGTGGTAGTGTTGCAACAACATTTCTACTGGCTGAAACTTAGAAAATATGTCAGCAAGTACATCAGATCCTACACTACCTGTGTTATTTCTAAACCGACCGCTAAGAAACAAGGCCTGTACACCCCTCTTCCTACTCTTGACAGGCCCTGGGAATCCATCTCAATGGACTACATGTCGGGCCTTTCGTCCACCAAGCAGGGAAATGACTATGTTTTGTGGTTTTTGATCGCTTTTCAAAGATGGCAATTATGACCACCTACAAGAAGAGCATCACAGTGGAGGCCACTTCCAAGCTCTTCTTTGAACGAGTATGGGTACATTTTTGGATAACAAAAACCATTATCTCAGATCAAGACAGTTGGTTCCTCAACACATTCTGGTCGAGCCTCTGGTCACTGTTAGACACCAAGCTCACCAAATGATTCTACTACCTTCCACCCCCAAATGGATGGATATTACACATTATTTTCGTCACTCTGGTGATGTCTCTACAGTTATGTGTTCAATCTCTCATAAGGACTTTTTGCCTGAGAAAAGTGACTGTTGTCTTCTTCCACAAAACATATTTTTAAGATGAGTTTGTAGGTTGACTATGTTGTACGGTGGGAGAATCTTGATTCTCGTAGACAACCCTATACCTAGCCTGCGAGGTGTTCACAGTTTTCTCTATAGGTAGGGTGCGGACCTGTTTTGAAGCTTAAAAGGAAGAGGAAGTTACGAAGGTTCTAGAAGAGTATCTTCTAGAAAATGAGTTGGCATTCACATGGTTGGCATCCTACTGACTTCTCAGATTTTGTGGGATCATCCTCATCCCTTTAACCATCTCTCCTTCTCCTATATAATGAAGGGTTTTTCAAGGAAGAGGTTAAGCAAGATTGAATGGAGAATTGATGAAAGAATTGTGTGAAGAACCCTGTTTGGATTGAAGCTTGAAGACTCTATTTGTCTATCAAGTTGTACTGGATCTTCTTCATGCAAGTGTAGAGCAAGTGTGTGTGTTGGAAGCAAGGACCACTGAAAGAAATCTTGTGACATCAGGGCAATCTGGTTGTATCTTCTACTTTCATTTAATATAATACAACAACATGTCCCTTTCCCATAAAATCACTCTTATTTTATTGCATAACTCCTTGATCATATGCATAGGTTGACATTGAATATACTTTGCTATCTTCACTTTGGCTAGTTTATGTTGTCTTGGACCTGATCTCACAAGAGCACTGGAGCGAACTAGGAACAACAGAGACCTAAGGAAGTGATATAAAGTTATTTCACTCATTCCTTCTTGGTAGTAGATTCAATGACTGCAACTTAGAGAAAGAGTCATGTCCTGTCTTTTTTTGTTCTAGATCCAGGTGGATCTAGGGAGATCTGTTAGTGTCTGCATATATCAATTTATCCTGTAACAAAATTGATGACTCCACTGGGGATACAACTCATTTTTGTTGTGTTTTGTTGGCCATTTGCTCTTGGTCTACCTATTTCATTGCCAACCAGTGTCTGAGTCTATAAGAGACCCTTATAGACTCTCTGGACCTAGAAGTTCACTCAAAATTTTTGTCCCTTTTCAAAATTTTCATAATTTACAAACCTTCTCACACTATACCTCTCTGTAGCCTGCGAGAACCTTTCATTTTCGCACCCCACTGTTCGGTCCAGTGCAACATCCTCACACCCTGCCAATGTCTAGACTATGAGAATGCCTCATTCTCACACTGTACTCCACTACTAGGCTGCGAACCCATTTATAAAAGTTTTGGATTAGGTCTTCTTGCCTTTTTTGATGCCCAGATTTGTTTGTTCATTTGGGAAGAACTTTTTTTTCCAGTGTTTGACTGTTTTTTGACTTCAAATCTTGCGGCCGATTAGTTTTCGGAGATCAAAAACTCTTCTTAATATTTTTTTTTACTTCTCAGCCTTTTACCAACGAGGGTATAATTTCAGATTCTGAGATCTGAGTGCTTGTTTGGTCAAAAGTATTTGATTGATTTAAAAGTTGGGATTATCATTTCTTTAGATTGCTTGTTTCTTAGACATGTTCTTTGTCCGTATACATTTCAAGAAACTTTTTCTTGTCAATTTTTATTTTTATCTCCATTGAAAGATTTGATTTGGGCATTTATTGAGTATTGTTTTTTCTTTGGTTGCTTACCTTTTCTTAGCTCCATCCCTATTTTTGGCTTCTAAAAAAAATAAAATTAAAGTCTTTTTCTTTAAGCAGTCATTCAGAAAATATTGGCATTAAAAGAGAACGAATAGTGAATTTACGTTATCCATGATTGTTTGGTACTACATTTGAAAAGAGAATTGTACATCGTAGTTTGCATTGTTCCAGAAAAACTCCTTTCTCCCTGTTGTAGATAGAATTCATCGAACGAAAGTTTGTATCATTCATTTCTATTTATGCAAAGTTGGGTCTAAGTCTTACAAAACAACATTTTCATCTCCACCTCCCTCTTGAGTAACAACAACCTTTAATAATATTGTGCAATTTTCAAAATTCAACTAGTAACTTTTTCTAGGTCTCTTTTGCACCAACATTAGCTAGGATAGAGCTTTGGAATAGGCAGTGAGACACACTCTCCAAAGCACAAAACACATAATAGTATCTTGTGATAAGGAGTGTCAAATTCCGTTTGGAGCATTTTGTCCTGGGAAGCCCTTCTCACATAAGGGTCAAACCTGAGGTCGCATTGAGATTGATAGATTTACTCACCCTGCTTTGTTAATCTCGGTGTAGAGATTGCACGTATTACGGGGGTCACTTGAAGGTATACCCACAATGATGAGTGGATGCCTCTCAAGTTGATTTCGGGCTAGATACCCTGCTCCTGCGTGTTGATCAGACTGTTGATTGTTTCCCCAGGCATCATTGTTGTTTGTGGTAACCTTAGTAGCTTATATTCTTAGGGTCTTACACAAGGTGACTATGAAGGGGTAAGTCTTCACGGTACCTGGAATCGACGTTGGCCAGACTCACTCGAGCTCCTTGGAGGGTATACCCACGATTATGTGTGGGATCTTGCACCAGGGTGTAAGTCCGTTAAGCAGGTCGTCAACGTAAATTTTCCACCCTAGCCCAGCCCCTTCTTGTCTCGTCGTCGCGACAATGGATTTCATCACCAACTAGTGACTTCGGAATTGGAAGGTCTTGTTTGCTTGATTTTGATTCCTATATTTTACTAGCGTGTGTTGCTTGTTTACCCAATTTGGCCATAGAATTTCTTTCGTAAGATTTTAACTCGATCACAATTGACCCTCCAACCGTTCACATAGAATGCAAGGCTTACCCCCAGAAGATCTGGAATGTTCTCAACCCTTTCCTACTAATTCACCATAGGGCTCTCCTCAACAGAGTGAAGTCCAAGATGTTTCCACTCCACAAGTGGAAAGAACTAACTCTTTAGAATGGTTCCAAATTACCAATTATTGAGAGGACTTTTAACTTCCTCCCGACTCTGTGAGACGTATTGTTCGAGTGAATTATTCCGGAGAAATAGTTGTTGAGTCTTCTGGATTACCAACCAGACCTTCCACAAGACCTAAGGGTAAGATCCTTTTTAGACTACTCACATTTTTAGATGGGATCTCTTTGGCTCAAGAGCAGGCGTTGATATCACTGTCACACCTGAGCTGCCCGAAACATCCGATGTAGACGGAATACCTTTTACTACTGCCTATTATTTTCCTAGTTCAGATACTCCACCAGCCGACCACATCTTGACTATCCCCCTACAAACAGTCCATTACACAATGGTCCCAGATACTACGCGTCCTCACACTGGGATTATGGTGGCTAGTCAAGATCCCATTGGCACGCCGCTTTCACTTAGATTCACCCCAACAGTTCCCCCTGGATATCATGCGTTGAATGCTTCTATTCCTGCTTCTACACAAATCCCATCTGGGACTCCTGAAATTTCCACTCCTTCTGGGCACCATCTCATTCCTGGTTTCATTCCGACACTTCCTCAACCCTCTTTCAGAGGACCTCTTCCATCCTCTATTGGAGGCAGTGACCCTAGAGGCACCATCCTGTCTTTCACACCTAATTACCAGATTCCTGTCGGTGGACAATTTCATCAAGGAGGCCAAACCCAATCCCCTTTTGCAGGACAAATCCCAATTGGGATGAAACCCCTGATCGGAGGGAAACCCCCACCTACCCCACCTTATGGAAAAAGCATACCTCCATCCTTGGCCCAGTATTGGAACTATCTTATCCAAAATAATCCTCACTCAACTGTGGGGCAACAGCCTCAAGATAGGTCCTTCATACCCCCTAGTACAGGCCAACCATATTCAGGTACATCCAATCCTATTTGGGGCTCGAACGCTCAACCCCACGCCCATGTTCAAGGGAACAACCACAACCAATACAACCCTATAAATTACCTGCCTCCACACCAACAACCAAATCTGCTCGGATCTTTGCATTATATGCAAACTCCTTATGGTCCTACTAGTATACCTATGGGGCTCCCTCCCCAAAGTCACCAGTACCCACACGTGAATAGACAATTACCCTTCTTAGCCACCCTGGACCTCCCTGATCTATCAAGAATTTTAAATGATCCGATCCGTCACTCTCCTCAATGGCCCATGATACCGACCAAACCACCATCTGACATCCCTAAATTCGATGGTAAACTAGGAGAGGACCCGAACAATCATATAATGACTTTTCACGTTTGGTGTTCATCCAAATCTTTGATGGATGACTCTATTCATTTATGCCTTTTTCAGTGAACTCTCACAGGTTCTGCCGCGAAGTGGTATATAGAATTATCACGAGGCTTCTTCACCAAATTCAACACCCTCGCTATGGATTTCCTCACCCACTACCAGTTATCGATCCATTATGAAATGGGGACCAAAATTTTGAGTTCTTTCAAACAAACCAAAGCCACTCATATCTCTGATCACATTCATGAGTGGCAACAGAGACGACATCTCATCAAACTCAAACTTCCCGATCAGTTGCTGGTAGAGTGGTTAACAAAATCATTCATGAATGACATCGCTCGTGACATCGCCATTGGTGGATTTGTCACAAAAGAATAGGCGATCAGTCATGCTCAATACCTCGACCTTGTTTACTCACAATTGGGTAATCTTTACGACTTACTCCCTGACACACCTCATCCTTCTACTTCTGCTACTTCAACTACTCTTTCTGCTTCTCATGTAGTTGACGGTGTGATTGGCACTTTCCATGCCCAACCCCATTCCATCCAAGCCTCTAGCAACAACCCCAAATCCGTTGCTTCTAATGTTCAAAATGCTCTGTCTCCTACCCCTCCCACCGGCAAGACATTTGAGGTGAACTCTGTTCAATCTACCCCCCCCGGAAAAAATAAATCCAAAAAAGGGAAGGGTAAGAACAAGGAGGATAAAAATAATCCACAATCCGAGAAGACCAAAACACAACCTGTTGACAATAAGGATAAGCACAAACCCCGATATCCTTTTCTTATCTGTGGTGATGATCACTACACTAAGGATTGTCCAAGATGAGCCGACGTTACTAAGTTCCTTCAAGGGACCCCGAAACCGCCTACTCTGGTCGTGTTGTCACAACCCTTCCCTTCTCAACAATAGGCCCAATTG
>JASDQU010684235.1:0-27960 GCA_032191745.1 Picea mariana | reverse complement strand
ATAGGTGATTCAAAGAAGAATGATATCACACTTACCACTTGAGCCAAAGATTATTCTTCCTCCAAAGAGAAGGTTGATGAAATACCTCCTTTGTTGATCCAACCATCGCCCACAACTCCACCTACCAACGATCCTCTTCATATTGAACGACTGAGCCTAGATACAATTCTTCGTCCTCCCCCAAAGGGTGTTGTTCGAAAATATGCTTTCAATCCTCATGCACGTGCTGCCCAGAACTACAGTATTGTCGAAGATCTGGCCCAAGCATCATCCGTGACGTCAGCCCTCGAAGTCCTTCAAATATTTCCTATACAACGGAAGGCACTGTTGAAATATATTGGTGGAATCGACCCTATCGATACAAATTTAATAATTTTTGACTTGGAAGATCATTTTCCAAGGTTACCCCCTCAACTCGCATTCCAAATACAAGTTATTGTCTCCGACAAGAACATTTGTAGAACAATTATTGATGAGGGTGCCTCGATGTGTGTCATGTCTATTACCTGCTGGAAAGCCATCGGCTCTCCTCCTTTAACCAAATCCCACAACATGCTCAAAGCCTTCGATGGCTCTGGTTTTAAGCCTTATCGTGCCCTCCCTTCATTGCCTATTACATTAGAAGGCAAAATGGTCAACATTGAAGTGGAGGTCTTTGACACTCCTCTCGATTACAACCTTCTACTTGGTTGTAGCTGGATCGATTCCATGCATGCAGTTGTGTCCACTCTTTTCCATGTCATATGTTTCCCACATCAGGGAAAAGTAATTACGGTGGACAAATTGGCCTTCTTTCACTCTGATGCACGTACCGTCAATGTACCTTTCATTGCAAAAACACCCCCTGGATATGAGAATGTCGGTGTCGGTCTTCTTAAAGAGTCCTCTTTGATGGGTACTTTTCCCATTCCACCACCTGATGTTCCACATCCATTCGTCACCTCGATCAATATGATTTCCACCTCTGTTCGAGAAACCCCTATGTCTTACAAACCGTGGATAGTACCCAACCCCAAAGATCATCTTCGTTATGGTGACCAAATGCCTTTGAGTCTAGTCGAATCTGCTTATCAAGCCATTCAATTGGCAACCCCTTCTACCCCCTCTCTTGGTGATTTATCTCTGGATCCATTCCACGTCATTTTTTCTATGGATGAGATGATTATGTCTATTATGTCCATGGAAGATACCCCTTGGGATGATGGACATCATCATTCCATCCTCTTCCTGGAACAACACACTGTTGAGAGTTACCAATGGATCTCGACCTCGTCGACTGTTGTCATCATTTCTACCATTCCTGAGTCTACACACGATATGTTCTACGAAGGGAACTTAAGTAATATCCCACCCATGACCCCCCTTGACATATACATCAAACCTGGAGTTGTCGAAAATGTGCATATCAGAGCTTCGTGTTCCCATGACGAAGTTGTCACCTACAACTCTCTTTTCTAATAATTTCGTGACGTCTTCGCATGGAGCTATGAAGAAACGCCATGCATTGACCTCGACATTGTTGTACACGAGGTTAAGACATACCCGGGCGCTAAACCCGTCCGGTTACGACTTCATTCGGTCCACCCAAGTAAAGCAGCCACTATCAAGCTTGAAGTTGAGAAACTTCTCAAAGCTGGCTTTATTTACCCTGTGGCTCTAACTCACTGAGTTTCCAATCTTGTTATGGTTAACAAGAAACAAGGTACGATCCACATGTGCGTTGATTATAGAGACATTAATAAAGATTATCCTAAAGACAACATTCCTACCCCCTTCGTTGACCAGATCGTCGACGATTGTGCTGAAAGTGAAATATTCTCTCTGATGGATGGTTTCTCTAGATATAATCAAATCAATATTGTACCCACAGACCAACACAAGACCGCTTTTATTTTTCCTTGGGGCACTTTCTCCTACCAGAAACTTCCCTTTGGTTTAAAGAATGTCGGCGCAACTTTTCAATGTGCTATGTCTTATGCCTTTCATGATATAAATCACATTGTGCAGCCATATCTTGATGACTTACCAGCTCATTCCATGCACCGTGTAGATCATCCAACACACCTTCGCGCCATTTTCCTTCGTTGTCGGTTTTACCATATACACTTGAATCCCCACAAATGTGTTTTTTGTGTAGAATCCGGCCGACTTCTAGGCTTTATTGTTTCATGTCAAGGGATCAAGGTAGATCCTTTGAAGGTCGAGGTGATTCTCAATCTCCCTCCTCCTTCCTCACTTCGCCAGCTACAAAGTTTGCAAGGGAAGGAAAACTTTCTACGTCGTTTCATCCCAAACTATGCTGATTTAACTCTTGGTTTTACTCAACTGCTCAAGAAAGGTTTTGAATTTGTATGGGATACCATTACCAACAAAGATTTCAATGCTTTAAAACTGACCTTAACCCGTACCCCACTACTTTTCCCACCTGATTACAATCGAGATTATTTCCTGTATCTCGCAGCCTCAAACTCTACCATTGCTATGGTTCTAGTCCAGGAGGATGATTCTCATGACGAACATGTCATTTATTATTTGATTCGGAGTCTCACGACTACCGAAACCAAGTATTTACATGTTGAAAAACTGACCTTGGCCACTTTCCAAGCCATTCAATGTTTCCAACACTATATCCTTTTACGCAAGGCTACTGTGATTTCCAATTGCAACCCTATGTAGCACATTTTTACATGCCAATTACTAGGGGGAAAATACTCCAAATGGATCGTAATACTCTGGGAGTTTGACTTAGAATTCGAACGCTCTAAGTCCAAGATATCCTTGGTGTTTGCCAAGTTGATATGAGACCTTCCCTGTTTTGAGACAGAAAATGTAGTAGAGGATTCATTACCTGATGAATCCTTTTTTCTGATCAGTTCCGATGACCTTTGGTATGGGGATATCATCATATATCTCCAGAACCAGAATTTCTGGCCCGATTTGTCTAGCACTGACTGTCGTTGCATACGCTACCAAGCCCGTCAATATATTATCCTCAGTGATACTCTTTATCATCGTGGGATTGACTCTGTTTTTCGACGCTGCCTCACATTTGACGAAGCCGAGAAAGCCCTGAATCACTGCCATTTTGGAGCATGTGGTGGTCACATGTCTGGGTATGCTACTGCCCAGAAGATCTTACGAGCTGGGTATTTTTGGCCTTCTTTATTCAATGATTGTATTATTGTTGTCCAAAAATGCCACGCTTGCCAAACCTACAACAATAAACTATGATCACGCCATGCTCCTCTACAACCTGTAGTCTCCATTGGACCTTTTGTGAAATGGGGTATCGATTTCATGACATGTCACCCTCACTCGGTCGGGGGGCATGGATACATTATTGTAGCTATAGATTATTTTACGAATGGGCTGAGGTGATGCCAACATTCGACAATACCAGAAAGACTGCAACACTATTTATATTCAATCACATCATTGCTCGGTTTGGTGTTCCTCAAGCTATCGTTACTGATCACAGTAGCCACTTTAGAAACTTTATGATGTCCGAACTCACTGAAAAGTTGGGTCTTTGCCATGAAAACTCAACACCCTATTATCCACAGGCCAATGGCTAGGTTGAAGCAATAAACAAATTCTTAATTACCATGCTTCGATGAATGATAGGGATTCACAAAACTAGTTGGCACACGATGTTGTTTTTGGCATTGTGGGCTTATTGGACATTTGTCAAGTCTGCTACTGGGTTTTCACCTTTCTAGTTGGTTTATGGTATAGAAGCCATATTTCTGATTGAATGTGAGATACCATCTCTAAATCTCGTCGTTGAACTTCTCCCAAACACTTCCGCTGAAGAAGAACGTCTGTTGTATCTTATGCAACTAGACGAAACCCGACGTGATGCCACCCTAATTATAGAAACCCAGAAGAAATGCGTCAAAGCTCAATATGATAAACATGTCAAACCATGTGTGTTCTCTGAAGGAGATCTAGTTCTCCTTTATGAACAATATCAGGATTTGTTAGGAGCCGGAAAATTTGAGGCTATGTGGCAAGGTCCTTATATCGTTAGATGAGTGTTGGAAAAAGAAGCCTATGAGTTAGTGGACTATGATGGTATCCATTTGAGTGAACCTAGAAATGGGCTTTACTTAAAGAAGTACTATGCTTAGATCATCTGTGCATGAGTGCTTGTATTTTATTGTATCATACTTTTGTTGTGTTACTTTAGTGTGCTTTTTCATTATTTGGTTTCTTCCCTCGACCGCTTACCTTGCATTGAACATGGTTTCCAGATGTCAGAGTCTTCGCTACCCCACATTGGCTTCACTGATGGCACTAGTCGTAGTAATCAGAACTTAGCTTCTATTGCATGGGCAATTTAAGCACCTACAAACAAACTCATCAGTCTACGAGGTGTTTTCCTTGGTCGTGCGACCAATAATATCGTAGAATATAGCGCCGTCATCGAATTGTTGATTGATGCTATTTAGCTTGGTATCTGCCACCTAGTTATACGACTCAATTTGCAACTAGTAGTACTACAGTTAAGTGATGTCTATGCTATCCGAAGTCCTAATTCATTATGGGTATATTTACGAATTCGCCTCTTGGAACATTATTTTGATTATATCGAATATCAGTACGTTCCTAGATGTCTAAATACATTGACTGATGCTTTAGATAATTATGTGTTAGATAGAAATTTGAGACATTTATGAACCAATCACACATCACATGTATTATAAAACACAAAATAAGCCGGTAGAAACCGTATGTATGTATATAACAATCAAAAGTTTTTACAAAAATTTTATGTCCAAAGATCAAAATCTCAAAATATGAATCCCATAACTTCCACAAAATAGCATCATGGATGACGCTCACGATAACATTCAACTTCTTGGGCTACCCTATGGAGCAGTCAACTGAGAGACTCGGACATGCCCACAGTATGGCGCTGATAACGTCTCAGGATCTCTCCAATAGTGATGTCTGGGACATCTGCAGTGAGTCCCTCTAAGTTATGTTCAATCGCCTTGTAGTCCTTAGCATCCCATCTTGCCACTGGAGCCACTTATCCTTGCCTCTGAATGGGAGATGTCCCTGGTGGTCAATACATCCCCACATCTATGTTGTCAAAAGAAATTTTTGATTAAGATAAAAAATATAAAAACATTTTATATAATAAAATTTGCAAAAACATTTAAAAAGAACAAAATTTGTACTTCTCATCTAAGTCACCCCACTGAGCATCCTCAAGCAGGACCAAATCCGGATCTCCTCGAAAATCCAAATCAACATATGCATAGTCATCGATCATCAGCATCTGGGGCCTCAACCAGTCAAAAAAAGAATCATTATATTTGATTATAGGCCCTGCTACATGCCGAGCCATGAGGTTACACCACCTCAACCTCCTCAGATCCTGTGGAGCTGGTAAACCCCAATCTACCTGTAGACATAGCAATGGGATCCTCTCAAGCAAGAAATAAACCAAAATCGACCCGTACCCGAACTGCTTTAGGTCACCCCTTTTACAGTTGGTCAATTGTCTTTTCATGCTGCGGAGAGCCGAATCCAACCAGTTAAAAACCTGAGGCTCTGTGAACTCTATTATGTATTGGAAATAGCTCTAGAGAGCCATGNGTCAAATATTGGACCCCCCAAATGGGGACCTTACCCTTGCTTCTCTCTACCTCAGGAACACAATGTCGGCGAACATACTCGCTCATAGGAAGTCAACCACCCCTACCTCCAGTCAAAGTCGCATGGGATCGACGTCGTAACAACCCCGTCAAAAAATAGATATCCTTGATATCTAGCGAAAGCATGTGGACCCCTACATGAAATACCTATTGGTCCACATCCCACATGTGGACCAAGTACTCTAACAACCTGAGTTGGGCTCTCATGCCCGGTATCCTAAAAAAATTTAAGACCCCACATTCCCAGAGAGCAACAACTATACGTGGATCATTTTTGGCAATGGCATCATCCTCCTCATGTTCCCTTTCCCTCCATTCCAACATCGTGATGATCAATACCTACAATGGAGTCATGAGAAGGAAGTCATCAACTCATTTTAACCTCTTGAACAAATTTTTATTGAGCAAAACCACACACAAAAATCTATTTTTCGGCCCTCGCAGGTGAAGCTTTTGTACAGTGTGAGATTCTCACAGGTTCACTAAAGAACACCTGTGAAAATCTTATATTCTCGCAGGTCTTGAATGGCCCACCTGCGAGAATGCTTGAGCGCACCTACCGACCCTAAAATGGACTCAAAACTCTAAAATTGCCAATAAAAATCAAAAGTAAAACATGGAAAGGTTGAAAAATCAAGAGATTACCTCGTTAGCCGGAACCGTTTGCTAAGTGATCACTTGTATCTCTCGCGATCGACCGATGAAATTTGATAAAAAAAAAGGAGGTGTGTTGGTCAAGTTTTTGGCAAAGTAACAATGAAATGGTAAAAAACCCTTTTTACCCGTATTTATTCACCTTTTTACTATTTTTCGTTTATTTTTATGTTATTTTTATTACTTTTGTCTAAAAACCTAATACCCTAATGGTTTTGTGAGTATGGTTTTTTGTAGATAGATGACCTACAAGTCCAAATGAAGGTATACGAGAATTTTTTCTCTTTTTTATATTCGTCACATGAACGAGTACCTTTTTAGGGTTTTGTAAGGAAAACCTTGAGCTTAGTCTTCATTCGTTCTCGCGCTCAAAAATACATGAGAACATAACCGAGTATACTTTTGTCGTCTTTTCATACTCGTTATGGTAACACGAAAATAATGAAAACAAGGGAGTATCCTTTAAGCTCTTTTCACGCTCCATAAAACGAAAATATTGTCGAGCGATCTTGTTCTTTTCACGTTCGTAAAAGTATTTGAAGAAAATGTTCGATGGGCGATAGTTTATCACTTTTTCGGTCTCATCTATCTAATTTATGAAAAAGGAACTGGGAGAGTTTCTCTTTAAGTGTTTTTCAGACTCTCAAAACATGAAAAATGCCCGAGTTTTCTATCTTTGGACTCGTTAAACAAACATCGAAAGGCCCTTATGGGATTGAACCACTCCTTCTTAGGGTTCGTTAAACATACTCCGAGGGACTCGTCCGAAGGATGATCTTACATCAACAAACATATGTTATCCTCCTCAAGCTTGTGTAAAAATAAAGAGGTACTCGCCAGAAATGGTGGGGGGAATTTTGGGAAAGGGATATGTTTCAGTATTTGTATTAGTGGCAGTAAGTGTTGCTCTTGACCATGACACTCCCTATTTGTCATTTGAATCCAGGTTGGGAAATCCATTTGTCCCTCGTCTGACTTACTACAAGGTCATATCTTGGGTCATCTTTGAGTTAATGCTACCAAGACCATTGTTGTGTCGTTCATATGTTCAAGAGTAGTCCAAACAAGCCCTCCATTGAGTCGGCCATCTACAGTTGTCCATTCTTACCATGTCGGCCTTCCCTGTGTCTGTTTCAAATCATATTCGTAATTTGAATTGCCCTCAAAATCTGTTACTTATTTCATGTCATTGATGGGGGATACATCAAGGCCCTCATGTGACGAGTCTTTTTCCGTCGACTCCAACTCATTATCTGCAAATAAGAGTTAGAAATCATTTAATACCTTAAAACCTGCATGCCTTAATGGCAGGTCTCTTCGCTTTCGACAGTGGATTCACATCATTGGTCCCCGATTAAGAGATTATGCCGAATGTTCGACTTCAACTCAATTATTCACATTTGTTCAGATTGTACTTAGGTACCTTGGGAGTCATTGACATCAATGGTGATTTCCCTCGCACTTGTTAACGGTTTTCATCAATGACCGGTAATCGAGTGGTTTCTACCATGTTCGACTTTGACACATCTAATCACATGGTTAGATTCATACTTTTTAGACAACGAGATTGAAGACCCTGGATCTTATCTTTTGGCCAAGGCTACGCTGGAGTATTTATGATTTGTATTGACACATGGATCTACTTTGTATGTCACGTGGCTATGTCCTAATTTGCGTCTTCTAAACACATAGATCCACAATGTATTCTTGGTGGCTATGTGGTATTTTGGTGACATGAATCCACAGTGTATGATTGGTGTCCATGGCCTACATTTATGATTTCATTCATTTGTGGTCTGAGCATGGAATTCCTACCTCAGAATTGGTATTATATTTTGCAGATGCTTGATTGTTTGCAAGTTTTTGATTAAGTGCGATCCTTGTTTCTGACACACACATGCATTTTACAAAGTATTTTGGTTGTCATGAGTTCCATCCTCATGCTTTGGGGGGCATTCTGTTACACATTATTCTGGTCACTCTGGTGATGTCTCTATAGTTATGTGTTTAAGCTCGCATAAGGAATTTTTTCCTGAGAAAAGTGATAGTTGTCTTCTTCCACAAACATATTTTTAAGATGAGTTCGCAGGCTGACTATGTTGTAGGGTGCGAGAATCTTGATTCTCATAGGCAACCCTATACCTAGCCTGCGAGGTGTTCGCAGTCTTCTCTATAGGTAGGGTGTGAACCTGTTTCGAAGCTTAAAAGGAAGAGGAAGTTACGAAGGTTCTAGAAGAGTATCTTCTAAAAAATGAGTTGGAATTTGCATGGTTGGCATCCTACTGACTTCTTAGATTTTGTGGGATTATCCTCATCCCTTTAACCATCTCTCCTTCTCCTATATAATGAAGGGTTTCTCAAGGAAGAGGTTAAGCAAGATTGAATGGAGAATTGATGAAAGAATTGTGTGAAGAACCCTATTTGGATTAAATCTTGAAGACTCTATTTGTCTATCAAGTTGTACTGGATCTTCTTCATGCAAGTGTGTGTGTTGAAACCAAGGACCACTGAAAGGAAGCTTGCGACATCAAGGCGATCTAGTTGTATCTTCTACTTTCGTTTAATATAATACAACGGAATGTCCCTTTCCCATAAAATCACTCTTATTTTATTGCATAACTTCTTGATCATATGCATAGGTTGACATTGAATATACTTTGCTATCTTCACTTTGGTTGGTTTGTGTTGTCTTGGACCTAATCTCACAAGAGCACCGGAGTGAAGTAGGAACAACAGAGACCTAAGGAAGCAATATAAAGGTATGTCACTCATTCCTTCTTGGTAGTAGATTCAGTGAATGTAACTTAGAGAAAGAGTCATGTCTTGTCCTTTTTTGGTCTAGATCCAGGTGGATCTAGGGAGTCTATTAGTGTCCACATATACCGATTTATCTTATAACAATGGCCAAATCGAGTTCCTCAACTGAGCGATCATGCATATCCTGCGCATGTACAATTACAAGATCCCCTGCAAATGGGATGAGATTCTTCCCAATGTTTAGCATATCTACAGTATATCCATACATAACTCAACGGATCATAGCCCTTTTCAGGTGGGGTTGGGATTTCAACCATTGGGTCTCATGGATGTTGCACTACCACTTGTGGCCACTCATGTAGACTCGTTCCATGCTCAAACTGAATGTTGACAAAGCCACCTGGTTCATTTAGTAGATCTAACACATTCGACAACAGTTTAAGGATATTTTATAGAAGTCCAATGCCAAGGACAAGTAATTCCATGATCAACATCGAGTGCCACACAAGTTTTATGTGGGAGACAAAGTTTGGTTTCACTTGCATAAAGAACGCCTTACAGGGCCCCATAGGAAGCTTCATCCACTCCGCTATGGAACTTACACCATCACCAAGGTTGTGGGAGATAATGCTTTTAAGCTCAACATTCTCGCCTTCCTTGGATTTCACCCATTGTTCAATATGGATCTCCTTCGGCCATATTTTCCACCATTATTAGACACCTCAAAGATAGAATAACAATTAACACTAACTGAGCTCAACCCTGATTGGATGAAACATGCATCCATTGATTAGATTGTGGACACATAGGTCAAAGGAACTCAGTAGCAGAAGATACACCTTTATTGGGTTGTCAAAGTAGGGCAACTCCTACACCAAGGCAAGTGGCTCACCTGAGGCCAAATTCGGTAGATGTTTCCTCATTTGATGAGGGAACTCAACACAATGAAGACCATTTCTTTCTAAGGAGGGAGGATTGATCCAAATGGATATCGGTGGTCACCCACCTCTTCTAGTTGGCTCACATAAAAATTTCATCTTGGCAATGGAAATTTTCATCTTGGTAGTTTTTTTCTATATTTTCGAGTCCCAAACTTTCGAGGCCATTTTGAGGCCCTAAACGAAGTTTATTTGGACCTTTGGGGGGGAAGGGGTTGTTGATGGCATTACCTAACCCCTATTGGAAGTTGTAATTCTTGGATAGATATTTTCAACAAAGTATCAAATGCCCCAAACGAAGATCGTATGAAAACGTTACAACCCCAAGAAGTTGATGTACCAACTTACCCCAACGGGGCCCACATGAATTTTGGTGCTTCATCTCCCAGGGTTAGGTTTTTGGAGGTCTATGATTTTGGCATACATGTTTGATGTAAAAAGGATTTTGGAGACTCATTGTACTCATCCTCTTGAGAATGATTTCAATTGTCACATCTCTTCTCAAAGATAAATTGTCACCATTCTAGCAAGCTTGTTTCAGTTTGCATTTGACAGTTTCAACATATTTTTTTATTAATAGAAGCCAAGTTTTACTGTATCTCTGTTATTGTTCATTGAATATTTGCATTAATAATATAGATCTGTATTCATTTTGTTCTGCTTATAAAATACATATCACTTGGTGCTCTAACCATTTCTATATGCTTCAAAACACTTTCAATCCTAATCCCTTGGGTTCTAGTTTTCCTCAAACTTCTATACATATTTATACATAAATATGTTTGATCTATGATAAATGTTATATCCACTGCATTAATATCATGCACACACTCTTGTGAATTGAAATCCTTGTGATTGTCTCTCATCCATGCCCAGCATGAACGTGTGCACATTCCTATAATGTGCACGTTCTTTAGTGCACATGCATTTTAGGAACGCACGTGTTCCTAATAGGAATTTTTATGTGCCAAGAACAATCCTTTACCTCATATATATCAAGCTTGGCATCTTCACGCACAACATCTGCACAAAAATATAGTAGGAGCATACAAGTTTTTGTTTTTTTAGTCTTGTTGTGTAATTCATAGACAATTTTGTGTTATTGCAAGACAATTGTGGGAAGAATTGGAATATAATTTTTTCCAAGTGGAATTGGAATTGTTGGTTGTGTAATACCAAGACAAATTTGTACAATTGGAATTTTTATTTGTGTAATACTAATACATATTTATCCAATTGGAATTGAAATTGTTAATTGTTTGTTCTAGTGTATTACCAAGACAAATTTGTCCAATTGGAATTGGAATTATTAGTTGTGTCTTCTTTTGTAATACAAAGAAAAATTTGTCCACTTGGAATTAGAATTGTTAGTTGTGTCTTCTTGTGTAATACCAAGACAAATTTGTGGGGTGCTTGGAATCCAAATTTTCTCTTTAAACATGGGGAACCGATGGATTCGAGAAACAAAGTCCTCGAGGAAGAGAAAGTCATCAAAAAGGTAGAAGAAGAAAGAGAAAATGAAAAGTTACATATGCCAAAGCGTAGACTTTTAGAAGAGGGAAATCCAATTTCTAATAGAATAGATGTCGTTTGTGTTTCTCACCACCACCACAAGAAAAGCGTGGGAGTCGAGTAGAGACCAATCTATGTAGTATCTCATCAAGACAACTTGTTGTGGATGACCATATGATGGAGAATTTTCCTGGATCTGATTACACAATGGATGAAATTAGAGAGGCAATTGGTGCATAACATTGTGGTGGATATTTTTATGTGGTGCGACCTCTTCTTGGATAGTCAGATGTTGGAGAAACTAGTCAATCCCATGTCCACTCTCCTCCCAGATTTTATCCGCCAATGATTGAAGGGGAAATAACTGCAACATTTTTAACTCCACAGCAAGGAGGTCAAGAGTGCCAGAGTAGGGATTCATCGTACTTACCTAGATTGATAAATGTGCGGCGAAGAAATCGTAAACGCATTCAAGTGGATGAAAGTGGTATAGAATCACTTGAAGGTAAGTCACCTAATTGTATTGTTCATTATCATTCTTATAAAATCATTAAAGAATATTTTGAACCAAAATCCAATGCTCCTAAATGCCAATTATTTTTGGTTTTGTTAAAATCTAAAAGTTTGACGACTGTTAGGAGAATTTTAGTCATTTAAATAGTCAAAAGTTTAGAAACAAGTCATCATATTGTTAGAAACCTTGTATAGGATTTTTAAAGAATTTGTATGAAATCACATGCTAAAGACCGCAATGCATCTCGATGTGTCTTGTCAAAATCAATTTTTAGCAAGATCACAAGAAAACATTGTTTTCTACAACAAACCTCTCATCTCATGAAATGCAATATCAAAACCCTTAGAAAGTATTCGCATAGATGAGATAGCCTTGACATAGGTGGCCCAACAGAGTTGTGGGCCTTCACTAGTAGGCTACCTTGTTCTAACATGAATTTAATTGGAGTAGTTAATGGACTAGTACAATATTTTTGGCATGAGAACACTAAGTTTTATTCTAACCAAAAAGATGTACTAAAATTGATAAGGGGATATAGGGACCGTGTACCCCATATTGAACACTTTCTTGACATTACATAGAAAAAATTGTATGAGAGAATTGGGATAGTACATAGTGCACTTAACTCGGGCCAAATATATTTTTGTAAATGCAAGCCTTGGTATGTTTGAATAAACACAATCTGTAACACATGTTGTTGTAGATATAACATTGAGTATGATTATTATTATGACACACATATATATTTTTCATGTTTTGCATAACACCCTTTTGCAGGAATGCTTAGTTATATTGTTGTCGTCATCATCTAGATACTTTATTCACAACATCTTGTGTACAAGTATAGAGGGTTGTACATTTTATCAAAAATCTTGCTTAGATGGGACATTCTCCAGGTGAGGTGGAATGAAATTACTGAGCAAGTGCATCCATGTAAGAGATGAGTATGAATTGGGGAGGAAGGAGGCTTCCTTGCAAAGATTTAAATATGTTGCATATGATATTGATGGAGGGAGGGAAAGAAAAAATATATAATTGGTGACTTCTCAGGTACAAGTATGTGACTTCATGAAGGAATTCATTTAAAATACATGACAATATGTTCAACATGTGCATGTAGCTCAATGGAAGGAAGAGCATTTTAGAATATGAACAGATACATTTCTCATTGGTGTTATCTTATCAGTGGTTGATTTTGTTGATAACTACACCCTTCAACCACAAAATGATATTCAAAGTCAATATTATCACTCAGATTAGGTCAACATAATGTTCCATATCACATACATTCATGGGCCAGATAGTAACGAAGAAAACAGAGTTATATTGAAGGAGTATCACTTCTACATAAGCGATGATTGATGCCATGACTTATCCTACATACAACATTGTTTTTAGTTGTTTTAAAATCACCTTAAGGAGAAGAACATATAGATGGATCAACAATTGATTTGTACAAAAGGTTACGCATGCCAGTTCAAAAATGCTTGCTCAATTCAATGGTTGTGTATGTTGCACAAAAAATTCGTGGTACCACATATTTGTAACTATANGTTAAAATCACCTTAAGGAGAAGAACATATAGATGGATCAACAATTGATTTGTACAAAAGGTTACGCATGCCAGTTCAAAAATGCTTGCTCAATTCAATGGTTGTGTATGTTGCACAAAAAATTCGTGGTACCACATATTTGTAACTATATTGATTTCTATCACAAGAAAGAGGAGCATTATGGAGCAGGCACATGCATAAAAAGAGTGTTACGTAGGAAAGAAATGAAGTACACAACTACTTCCCTTATTTGAGATGTGAAATCCATTGTTGAATGGTGTTCTTCAATAATGGGAGAGGGAACAGGAACTAGTGAAGACGAATCACACAGGAAATGACATGTACATAGATATTTTATGGAGGTGGTCAATGTAGATCGATCACAGTGGTATGAATGCAAATCAATCCATGGAACTCGTGGATTCCATTCAGTTCGAAGATCAGACAATGCAATAGTTGAAATATGGACGAGAAAACTCGATTGCTTCTATGGTCCATGTAGTAGTAATAAATGGGATGATTGTGAATCAACAGACTGGGTTGATAGATGGGATTGTGTATCACTCTCATTGGTCAACGCATAACTAAGGAATTATCCCAGTTGGAGGAGGACCAGTCTAGTATTTCATCAAATTATGATCATGTCTTAGATATTGTACTACTAGGTTCGTTGAAACCTTCTATTTAATTTTGAATAACTAGCATCAATGTTTTATGAATTGATCATTTAATGGACTAAGGAGTTGGCACTCCATATTTTGTAGGGAACATATACAGAGTTGTTTCCCCAAGAGGTAATGAATGGGGCACTGATTATTGGTTGGCACGTTGCTTAGAGGGAAATCAGACCGTCATGTGATCAATAACAGACTCCGAAGGCATTGAATTTTTGATTGGTTTTATGGTTATTAAAGGAGAATATCTAACACATGATGGAAGAACACGAAAGAAAGGTGGTTATGTATTTCAATATTATAGACTAGGTGAGTTGTATACCACTTTACGAACTTGATTTTTGGTACAAACCTCCAACTAAAAACAATGCCAAGTAAGAACTCATCCAAGGTATGATACTTATTTCCTTACTCTGATCACGAGAAGCTAATGGAGGCCATTTGTTATAGCCCTAAAATTCCCTAGCTATGCATACATGGCATTGGCCTTTCTACTTGCACAATTTTTCAAATTATTATTGAGGATCTCTATTTAAAAAACTATTGTTTGGAGCATGTGCGCACCCTATTGCACTACTTCCCACATACATACGCTAGCTGCATACTAGACAGACCTCATACATATGCTAGCTGCACACTAAACAACCTACGTTTACCTCAAAAAGTTGCAAAAAATAAAAAGTGGCAAGGAATTTGGCAGAGTTTACGGGCTATCGAGGGTTTCCCAACCAATTCACTCGTTGTAGCCCATCCCCAAACCAAATAACTATCATTTTTCATATAAAAGGAGGTATTGGGGTCACATTCCAACATCAAGCATTAGAACAGAGAAACTTTGCCAAAATCCCTTCCCCTTTTTGTCCAAGCTTTGCAACCCTTTCTGAGATTTGGCCTCAACATTCCCCCTCCATCCCTCTCCCTATACAATTCCTTCCTTACTTCCCAAGAAGATTAGTTGATTGTGAGAGGTATTACGAGAATCATGCACTTGGAGCAGCAATAAGAGGAGCCGAGACCAGGTTCACAGAGCATCTTCCAACGAGAAGGTTGTAACTTTTGTAATCTTCACATATGAATAAAATAATTTTGTTTGTGTCCCAAATATTGTATTTTTGTGCTTATTTGATTAATGCATTTCACATTTGTATCTTAAACCTAACACTGATAAGTAGATATAGAATATATTGTAGCTTTATTGTCTAAAATGTTTGTAATTCAGATTTGGGAGGAGACCAACAGTCCAAGAAACCTACACATGAGAAGGAGGTCTACATCAACCGAAAGGACCTAAGGTACACTCTCTTTTCCTTCTCTTATCTTTTAAGGTCAGATTGCTTGGATTAGTTTAGAAATAGGATTTTATTTTAAGGGAGATAAATGCTCTCCCTATACTCTGACCCAATATAATAATAGGGGGATTTTCCCTACTAGCAGAATTGGCCCACCTCCCAAACTAAAAATTAAATACAAATAAATGAATTTAAAAAGAAGAGGGGGGGATTTGTACTTACCTGGTCCAAGTGGGAGTGTTTTCTGTCCACCGTAGCTCCTGGAATTTGCATTTTTGATAAAAGGGGTTTTTGACTTTTGGTTAATTTCCAATTTGCAATGGTAAAAATGAGTTGTCCACCTCTATTTATAGACTTTTTTGGCCCTTTTTTCCCTATTTTTGTGCCCCTTTTCACTTTTCCTGTCTTGGTGGCTACTTGAGTTCTCTTTTGAGTTATCTTTCGGTCATTTTGATGGACTTTTCCTTTCGATTTGATGATTTTTTGAGGTGGGTTACATTTATATCGTTCCTTGGTAAAAGTTATTTTTCAACTTTTGCATATAGTTTTGGTTGTCACTTCTAGCTTTCTGCATGATGTTGAATTTTCCACTTTTCCACAAGATCGATCCCATCAAGGAGCAATACGGAACCTCCTCAGCTGCTTTAGAACTGTCGTAATTATGTGGTAGATCCTACCTCTATATGGATTCCCTAGGTAGATCCTTTGCTGCATTTTGGTGTCCATGCTATGATTTTTTACTATAGGCTTGGGAGTCCTTGTTAGTCCCACTATGATTACATATTGAAGCTACATTCCTCTTAATAATCATTATTCTTGGCCTTACCCATGGGACTCCCTAATGAGTATGCTATGTTGTCTTTCAAGTTTGCTTTAAATTTTGAAAGCAACATCCAACAAGATTGTATTTATTCTTTTCAATCTCGTCTGGATTATTTGGGAAAATTAGCCCCCCTGGAGTCTTCTTTAATCCCTTTTCAGACTCTCTAAAATTGAAAATATTGTCAGCGATCTTGTTTCCCTTCATGCTCGCTAAACTCAAATTTGAAGGCACATATGTCCTACAGTATTTTACCCCTTTTTCAGTTTGGATGGCTAATTTTATGAATAAAGGTATGCTCTACGAACTTCGGTTCCATAGAAGAGTATTCTCAGGCGTAAGTTTAACCCTTTTTCGGGCCTGAGGGACTAAATTTTCGAAAAAAGGAACATTCTTCTTGGTTTTGGTTTATCTCTTTTTCGAGCCTTGGAGATTACTTACGAAAAAGGAACCCCCCCGGAGTCCATAGTTAAGCTCTTTTCAAACTCCATAAATATGAAAATATCGTCGAGTGACCTTGTTCCTTTAACACTAATTAAATTGTTCCAGAAAGAACATCTATTCAACATGAGTTTAACTCTTTTTCCAGCCAATAGATTATTCTGGAAAAATGTACACCTCAGGAGAATTGTCTCGTCAAAAGAGTTCTCAGTTATATTTTATACTTTTTCATGCTAAGGAGACTAAACCTAGAAAAAGGTTGTGAGTCCAGAGTTAAGCTCATTTTAGACTCCTTAAAATTGAAAAGATCGTCGAGTGATCTTGTCTCAATCACACTCGTTAAAATGGTATTGAAGAGATGTATTTTCAGTATAAGTTTAACCCTTTTTAGAATCGACTAGACTACTAATTGTGAAAAAGGAACTCCCTCGAGTCCTCTTTAACGATTTTTCAGACTATCTAAATGTGAAAAACCATCGAGCTTGCCTTCTCTCGGCTCGTAAAAATTCACATGGAAGGAGTCGTTTTGTGTTGTGCTTAATCGCATTGTGGGTCTCATATTTGCGTCTTTGGCCTAATGTTGACTCCATGTTTCTCTCAATTGAACCTTTAAAGCATTCCTTATACGCAAGCCTTGCAACACTTTTTTTCCTTTGTGGTCTGACACCTTGACCCATGCAGGAATTTTCCCTGAGTTTCCTTATCCTGCACATGTCTCCTTTCCTTGAGCATCGGTATGTTCCATGTGCTTAGAACCATTTTGCTTGCTCACGACACTCATTCCTCCTTTGTAATGTAGCATTCTTTTATTCTTTTTCAACCTCGTTAAAAAATTGAAAAAGACAAAAAAAATCAAATATTCCAAAAAGAGAGGACAGGATATATCAATTATTTCTTTGGCAACAATATAGTCGCCCTTGGACAAAGCACATCCTTCCATTTGTTCTCCAACCATTGGGATCTAGTATGACCTTAAGAATTTGTTCTCTCTACATAGATTTGTGTCCTCCTGTATTTGGTTACTCTTCTAAACATATGGAGAGTTTGTGATGCTTCATGCATCACATGATTATGTCAATATTACGCTGCCTGAGTCTGATCATCTTTTGTTCTCTTGTCCAAGGGAAGTTTTATCTAACTTGAGTTGACCATTCTACATTTTGTCTCTTGAATTTCATGAGTCGGCCATCTCGTGAGTCCAGTAAATTCTAGATTCAAAATTGATGAAGTTCTGTGCATGATGATCGAGATCCTCCAGTCTTTCCCCGATGGTATGTCGAAGACCTCTGAATAGTGAGTCTTACACTCCTATTGTACTCCTACCTGAGTTGTTGAAGATCTTGAATTTTTTGCTCGAGCTATGAATTCTTCATCTCCAGCCATAGGCGTTGATGCCTCTTAACGATGCATACTGTATTGTATTCAAATTTCATTGAGTGATTTTTATATGTAGATCTGCTATGTATTTCTCTCGATTACACTTTATATAGACATTTCTATGGCATGGATCTGCAGTGCACTTGATTGGAAAACATGATTAGCTCATCCCGAGCATGGGTATGCCTTTCTTAGAGAAATTATTATTGTTTTAAAGATAGCAACCTCTCGAACTCTGGTCCTGAGCTCACTCAACTCCATGACTTCCCGCTGGTAAAGATATTGTAATGTATTTAGGCCATTCGTTTCTATTCTGACCTCACAAATTAGGGTGCATCTTTTATATCCCTAAAATTTTGTACCTATGCATACATGGCATTGGTCTTTCTACTTGCACAATTTTCCAAATTACTGTTGAGGATCTCTCTTTAAAAAATCATTTTTTGGAGCATGTACGGGCCCTGCTGCACTACTGGTCGCATACATACGTTAGCTTCATACTAGACATCTCACGTACATACGCTAGTTTCACACTAAACAACCCACGTTTAACTCCAAAAGTTGCAAAAAATAAAAAGTTGCAAGGAATTCGGTGGAGTTTACGAGCTATCGAGGGTTTCCCAACCAATTCACCCATTGTAACCTGTCCCCCAACTGAATAACTATAATTTTTTCATATAAAGGGAGGTCTTGGGGTAACATTCCAACATCAAGAATTAGAACATAGAAACTCTGCCAAAATCCCTTCCCCTTTTTGTCCAAGCTTTGCATCCATTTTTGAGATTCATCCTCAACATTCCCCCTTCATCTCTCTCCCTATACAATCCCTTCCTTACTTCCCAAGAAGATCAATTGGTTGTGAGATTTATTATGGGAATGATGCACTTGGAGCAGTTGTAAGAGGATCCTGGACTAGGTTCACAGAGCATCTGCCAACGTTAAGGTTGTATCATTTGTAATCTTCACATCTGAATAAAAGAATTTTGTTTCTGTCCCAAATATTGTGTTTTTGTGCTTATTTGGTTAATGCATTTCACATTTGTATATGAACCCTAACACTGACAAGTAGAGATAGAATATCTTGTAGCTTTGTTGTCTAATTTGTTTGCAGGTCAACTTTGGTTGAGACTAGCAGTCCAAGAAACTACAAAGGAGAAGGAGTTCTACATCAACCGAAAGGACCTAAGGTGCACTCTCTTTTCCTTCTCTTATCTTTCAAGGTCAGATTGTTTGGGGTAGTTTAGAAATAGGATTGTCTTTTAAGGGAGATCAATTCTCTGCCTATACTTTGAGCCAGTATAGTAATAGGGGAATTTTCCCCACTAGAACCATCAGTATTAGAAGTGATCCATATGGTCTACTTAAATGACCATAGGTATGTAAAAGGAATAATTGAAAAAATATTTCAAATTTATGAATTATTGATTTTTTTTCTTCATTTTATGGTTGTTATAGTATTCTTGTATTTCCATACCTTTCCTTACCTTACATCACCATGCCTTTCCTTTCCTTTCTATGCCTTGCCTTTCCTTGACATGCCTTTCCATGCATTTCCTTATCTTGTGATAGCATACCAAACCATGCCTTTCCTTGTCATGCCATGCCTTGCCTTTCCTTTCCATGCCATGCCATGTCATTCCATGCCTTTCCTTTCCATGCCATGTCTTTCCATGCCTTTCCCTACCATTCCATTTCATTCCATACCTTTCCTTTCCATTTCATGCCATGTCAAGCCTTGCCTTGCTTTTCCATGCCATGCCAAACCATACCTTGCATTTCATTTCCTTGCCCTTCCATGCCATGTCATACCATGCCTTTCCTTGCCTTGCCAACACATGCCCTACCTTTCCATGTTATACCATACCATGCCTTCCATTACCTTTCCTTGCCATGATTTCCTTTCCATGCCATGTCATGGTATGCCTTACCTTTCCATGCCTTGCCTTGCTTTTCCAATCCATGCCTTGCATTTCCATGTCATTCCATGCCATGCCATGCCATGCCATGCATTGAATCACCATGCCTTGCCTTTCCATGCCATGCCATGCCTTGCCTTGCCTTGCCATGTCATTCCATGCCTTTCCTTGCCAAGCCATGTGCCATGCCTTGTATTTCCTTACCTTTCCATGCCATGAAATTCCTTTCCTTTCCTTCCCATTCCATGACATGCCTATTACATAATGTTTCCCCTGTAGACAGGTGAAAACTCCCTTGGATTACCAAACCCCTATACCAAGATAGAAACACTACAAGTGGACACTAACATCCCTTTAAACTTATTTTAACTAATTAGAAAGAGAGAGGGAGAATGTGATGCTTCCAATCTGTGAGGTTGATCTTCAAACCCCCTGGTGCAACTTGATAAGTGAAATGGGAAGCAAACATAAACAACTATATCCTACTCTAGTTGATTAGGTAAAACAAATTCATCTACAAAGATTAAAGCAACAATAGACAAGCATATGCAAGAATACACAAGCTTGAAGGAAGTAGGCCAAGTATATCCAATGAGAACCAAAAATAGAATACTTACAGACCATGATTGATATTGCAGGAGCCTCTCCAAGCTCTCCTTGTCCAACCCCTTGCATGCATATACCAAGGTCAAAATGATGATACTCTGACTAATTACCTCCCCTCCACCTTGGAAATCCCTCAATATATAGGATTAAGAGGCACAACCACCATGAGAAAATGAGGGATATTGTTGAGGATATCGATCCTTGAGGTTTGGATCAGATCCTAAGCTGAATCCAAAGCATGGGGGTTGAATATAACTGACCCCATATTGAGAGAGTTGGCCCATAGAATAAGGTGGAGGATCCCCCATATTCCTCAACAAGAATGAAACTCCCCTAGAGTGAGAGATGGGTTTCCATACTAATAATGGAACTCCTCTAATATGGAAAAGGGGGTGACATGGCCCTCCCCCAGCATGGCTAGGGGGGTGCCACCCTTCATAAATGCCAAAAAAAGGTCGATTTTTCCAAGAAACAACTGTTTTTTAACCTTGAAATGATAGGTTTCTTCCTCCAATATGACTTAGAGGTCATGGAAAACTTTTTTCATGGTGTCAATAGGTAGTGACACATAACAAAGTGAATGCGACACTTGGGAAGGTGGATAGAACACTTGAGATAGTCATGTGTGTAGTATTCCAGATATAAAATAGTATGCATAACATAAATAAGTAGCTAGCAATAAGCAATGATATAACTAGAACAATGATATAAGGAGAACAATACCAGAAAAATACCAGAATAACACCAGAAAGAGAACTTTGATTACTGATAGCAATGTTCACTTGCCTATTCCAAGGGGCAACCTCCAACAGAGAAGAGCTCTATTACAATAATATCTAATACAATATTTCTCATACCCTCTACTTCTATTTATACTAAATCTATCTATCCAAAAGAACCATTTAGAGGAAGATCCTTCTAGAAGCAGAAGCTTCTATTAGGTCTTCTTACATTTGACTTATTCTTCCTTATTGCTAAGCCTTATTAATATTGACATTTATTACATGGAATTATATTATTCTACCTATGTGAGGGGTTAGGGAGGTTAGGTCCCTAACATGCCCTCCCCCTTGAAGAATAGCCTTGTCCTCAAGGCTTCAGATGAGGGAATTGTTGTAGAATCTTGGTCGGCTCCCATGTGGCATATTCTAGAGGTGTATCTTTCCATTGGACTAACACTTCATGGATGATGCATTGATGGAGATTACGCTCTCTCTGTGCCAAGACTGCTTCTGGCTACAACCATATGGAACCTTCTTCATCCAACTCAGGAAGACTAGTTTGAGTTTGGCACTTAGATCCAATCACCTTCTTTAAGCAGGAAACATGAAAAACAAGATGGAGCTTTGATTGACTAGGTAGAGCTAAATGATAGGCCACCAATCCAACATGCTTGAGCACTGTATAAGGACCATAAAATTTGGGCACAAGTTTCTGACAATGTTGAGATTTGAGCGAAGACTGCTTATAAGGTTGTAGTCGAAGAAATACATGGTCCCCTTCAACAAAATGGTGTTCGGAATGACCTTGATCTGCTTGTTGCTTCATGCGATTTTGAGCCATGACCAAATTGTCTTTGAGGGCATGAATAATATCCTCCTGGACTGTAAGAGTGGTGTCAACCTCTTGAACCTTTGAGACCCTTGGCATATATGATACAACCAATGGGTGATTTTGGCCATAGACTGCTTCAAAAGGAGTCATATGAATAGTTGTAAGGTAATATGTGTTGTACCACCATTCAAATAGGGGTAACCATTGATCCCACTGATTTTTCCTGTCAGATTCACAACACCTCAAATATGTTTCCAAGAACTTGTTGACAACTTCAGTTTGGCCATCTGTCTGGGGGTGATAGGCAGTGTTGAGATGCAATTGGGTGTCTTGTAGCTTGAATAACTCTTACTAAAAATTGCTAGTGAAATTGGGGTCTCTGTCAGAGACAATAGAATTAGGCATGCCATGAAGCTTGAAGATATTATCAATGAAGGTTTGAGCCACTCTGGCAGCTTTGAATGGGTGTTGAAGAGCACAAAAATGAGCATATTTGGAGAGACGATCGACTACCACCATGATGAATGATTTATTTCCCAATTTAGGTAATCCTACAATGAAGTCCATAGAAATATCTCGCCAAATAGCAGGGAGAATCAGATGCGGTTGGAGTGTGCCCGAAGCTTTGACCATTTCTCTCTTGTTTCATTGACAGAACTCACATTCCGCTACAAAGGTCCAGACATCCTGTTTCATACCTTCCCAGAAAAATGAACGTTTGACTCGTTCATAGGTTTTGGTAAATCCTGAATGCCCTGCTATGGGTGAGGCATGAAGTTCAAAAAGAACTGTGGATTTAAGTTGGGATTTCTTTCATAAATACAAATGGACTTTGTAGCGAAGCTCTTCATTATGCCAATATTACCCTAGAGAACCTGAAGAATTATGTTGCAATTGGTGGAGAAGGCTAGAGATTTTGGGGTTTTGCAACCATTCCTTACGAACAGCTTGGAGCCAATCTGGTACAATGAAGGAGAGGGAGAAAAGGGACACATCTTCTTCATATTTTCTGGAAAGAGCATCAACCACTACATTTTTCTTTCCCTTCTTGTAAATGATCTCATAATCATAGCCAAATAGCTTGGTCACCCATTTTTGCTGCACTGGGGATGAAATTCATTGTTCCAGGAAATACTTGAGACTTTGAAGATAATTTTTTATTTGGAATCGTTGTCCCAATAAATAAGGATGCCAGATATCCACGGCATTTAGAATAGCTAACATTTTCTTTTCATAAATGGATTGGCCCAAATATCCCTTTGAAAGTTGTTTGCTAGTGAAGGCCAAGGGCCTGCCATCTTGCATGAGTACGGCTCCAATTCCTTTTCCTGAAGCATCACATTCCAATACGAATGTATTTGTGAAATATGGGAGTGCTAGGACAAGGATCAAGAACATAGCATCTTTTAAGGCTTGGAAGGCCTGATCTGTAGCTGAAGACCAAGTGAAAGCATTCTTTTTAAGGAGGGAAGTGAAAGGATCTGCAATATTTCCATAATTTCAAACAAACTTCCTATAATACCCTGTTAAACCTAGAAAACCATGCAAGCTCTTAATAGCTTTAGGAAGAGGCCAATCTTGCATAGATTCAATTTTCTTATGATCCACTTAGACACCATCCTTGCCAAGAATATGACCCAGGTATTCCACTTTTGAGGCCCCAAAGGCACATTTAGATTGTTTCAAGAAAAGGCAATGCTTAGAGAGTAGATGGAGAACTTGATTTACATGGGAGAGATGGGATGACCAAGTTTTACTATAGATGAGAATATCATCAAAGAAAACTAAGAAAAAATGACAGAGAAAAGGATGGAATACATGATTCATAAGACTTTGGAAAGTGGAAGGAGAATTACACAATCCAAATGGAATTACCAATAATTCATAATGACCCTCATGAGTGCGAAATGTAGTCTTGGGAATGTCTTCTTCTTTCATACGGGTCTGGTGGTAGCCTGAACATAGATCCAATTTGGTGAAGTATTGTGCACCACTCAATTCATCCAAGAGTTCATCAATGACAGGAATGGGGAATTTTTTGAGTTTGTTGAGGGCACGAAAATCAGGACACATGCGCCAAGTACCATTTTTCTTAAGTACCATGACCAAAGGGAAAGAATAGGGGCTAGTACTAGGGCAGATAACACCAACTTCTAGTAATTCATGAAATTTTTTCTCAATTTAATTCTTTTGGGAAAAGGGATGATGGTAAGTTCGAACATTGGGAGGAATATTGCTTGAGATGAGAGGGATGGAATGATCATGGACTCAACGGGAAGGGGGAAGTTCTTTGGGGGTGGTAAAAACAACTTGGTGGTTGGAGAGGATAGATTGGAGGTCGGGATGCACATAAGGTATCTCAACAACATTAATAGAGTGGAGTTGGGCTATGATTTCTGAATGATCTTTTTTTAGGAGATTTTCCATGCAATGGGAACTGATGATCTCAGGGGAGCCTATTGTGATGCCCTGAAACTTATATTATTGTCCCTCCTATTGGAATTACATGGTTAAGTCCTTAAAATCCATGAGAATGGGGCCTAGAGTGCATAACCATTCAACACCAAGAACAATGCCACAACCAACCATGTCTATATCAAACATATGGGATTTCAGGTGATATTGACCAATTTGGAGGCGCACATTTTCACACCATCCCCCACATTTCATGGAACCACCATTGGAAATCATGATAGGAAAATTATTGACGACCCAGATGTAACAATTGACTTCTTGGGAAATGCAGAGATGAATCAATTTATGGGTGCTACCATTGTCCACAAGGATGATGAATTTCCTATTTTTGATGTAACCAATTAATTTTAGAGTCCAGTGAGTAGAGAATCTAGTGAGGGAATTAAGTGAAATCACTGGGTCAACGCCGGGTGGGTCAGAGGGTAAGGTGAGGTCAGATGGTGGTGGTAGTTCCTCCATAGGTGGAACAACAACATCTTCTTCAGAAAGATCCTCATTCACAACCATAAAAATATTTTGTTCCTTACACTTGTGCCCGAGAAAATATTTTTCATCACAATTATAAGAAAGACCCTTGAGTTGACGTTCAACCATTTCGACCCTTGTTAAATTTTGGATATTGAGGGGAGTTACAGAAGGAGAAAAATTGGTGGGTTTAGGGTGAGGAGGAAAGGAGGGTTTCTAGGTTTCGGAAGAGACAATATGTTGGTATTGTTTGGCTTGTTGAGTAGCTTCCAACCAAGTCTGGGGGCGTTCCATGAGAACATGGGAACAAATTTCATCTTTGAGGCCACTTATAAATCATTCCCTAAATAAATCATCTGACATGCCCTCCGTTCTAAATTACAGGTGCTCAAATGTGATAATAAAGTCTTCCACTATCCCAGATTGCTTTAACTTGGTCAAACGACCTAAATGGTGGGTGTTAGAGTCAAAGCGGTCATAATCTTAAGCCACAAACTGTTTCCAAGCAAGATACCCTTGGCGTGCCTTTTTTCTCCATTTCCACCATTTCCATTGTTCCGGATCTAGATGGAGGACACCATAATGAAGCTTGGCTAAATCATCAGTAATGCCATGCAAAGAGAAATAATGTTCCATTTGGGTGACCCAGCTAGTGGGATCTGATCCATCAAATTTGCTCACCTCAATCCTTGGAGGGCAGAGGTATTGAGAAAAGTGGTTAGTATGATGACCTTGGTAATGGGAAGAGTCATAGCCATCTTGATAAGAGGGTTGTTCGGAAGAGGAAGGGTTATGGGAACAACCCATGAAGTGTTCTTTGAGGTCTTTGATGTATGAACATTGTTCCTTGAGGATTTCAATATCCGAATTGATGGAGATAATATTGGAAGTGAGAAATTGGATGTCTTCCTTGTGCTTGTTGTTGTCAGCAATAAAGGTATTGGGTTCTTGGGCTCGAGTGGTAGTCATTTGGCAAAGGAGAAGGAAAATGGTATAGGGGAAACAAAAGGAATCGGGAGGGGTCAGTGGGACCACTAAGAAAAAGGGTGTCAAATGATAGGTACCACAACGATTAGGGTGAAAAGGGGGATACAAAGGGATAGGATCCAAATAAGGGTGTTAGATACGGGTTGGGTCCACAAAAATATTTGTGTTAAAAATGATAGGTATCACTGGAATCGATTTGAATAAAGGAACCCAGAGGGAAGTATACTGCAGTGACGAAATGCCCAAATGCTTAATAGAAAGAAGTGTGTAGTAATTTCGTAACACGAATGAACAAGGAACAGTTGCGCAACAACAGATCTTGTTTATTATATTTTTGTTTATGTCCCCAGGGGTAGGATATTCAAGGTTTCTATAGAAAAGGGTTTTCCTTGTGTTATATCCCTCTAATATACGTGTGGGGTCCAAAAGTAGTACTCGACCCAATATCTCAAGGAACCAACTAAGGAGGATAGACCATGCCCTTAGTCATACTACTCGACTACCCAGATACTAGACAGTATCTTCCCGAGTGTTGTTCTTGGTGGCACTATAGAAGTCAAGCGAACGATCGGTTTATCTATGGAGGGCTTAAGGAATTCTAGGTCAATCGATATACATGTGTTGTTTGATGCACTACCACTCAAAGGGGTACCAACATGGGTTACAAGGGTGGCACACAGATGTGTGATTAAGTACCTCTTGTAGTTCCTATGTGGTTGACTCCCCGACCACCGGTTTATGCGTGTAACGACAGATCTCTATAGATTTAAGAGGTCAGAATACGTCTCTGCCCTGAAAAAATTTAACCCACAATTTTCTGCCAAGGAAGGTGCTCTAATACCACTTGTAGTATTCCAGATATAAAATAGTATGTTGAACATAAATAAGTAGCTAGCAATAAGTAATGATATAAGCAGAACAATGATATACATAGAACAATACCAGAAAAATACCATAATAACACCAGAAAGAGAACTTTGATTATTGATAACAATGTTCACTTAACTCTTCGAGGGGGAAACCTCCAACAGAGAAGAACTCTATTACAATAATATCCAAGACAAGATTTATCATACCCTCTACTTCTATTTATACTAAATATATCGATCCAAAAGAACCATCTAGAGGAAGATCCTTCTAGAAGAAAAAGCTTCTATTAGGTCTTATTACATTTGACTTATTCTTCCTTATTGCTAGGCCTTATTAATATTGGCCTTTATTACATGGAATTATATTATTCTACCTATGTGAGGGGTTAGGGAGGTTAGGTCCCTAACAATGCAACACTTACCAAGGTGCATACGTCACTTTGCAACACTTGCAACACTTAGGGTGCGAAATGCAACTGTGACATTTTGATGTGTAATAGATGCCCCCTAAAGTGTGAGGTCAAAAGATAAAATAATGGCTGAAACACTTTACAAATTATTCAATACAAGGGTGTTGGAGTGGGAGAACATGGAAGAAGTTGTAAACAACCATAAAACAATATTAAGATGTTCCATTTATGAGGTAGGCATACCTATGCTTGGAATACGAGATGACTCAAAGCATGGTCATCAACCAATAAACTGTGGATCCATACCTAAATGACATGAACTGATCGCAGCCAGGAAAAATACATACCTATGCTTGGAATACAAGATGACTCAAAGCATGGTCACCAACCAATAAACTGTGGATCCATACCTAAATGACATGAATTGATCGCAGCCAGGAAAAATACATAATGGAGCTACGAGATGACAAAACATAGCCACAG